>LNAC01002353.1:0-17555 GCA_002007465.1 Ailurus styani | reverse complement strand
TCCACTGGGAGATATTCAGGCGCTCTCAATCGCAGTTGCCTGGCCTCGGGCTTCAGCCCACGTCCCGCATGCCCCTCGGTCGCTCCACTGACGCCACGGGGCCAAGGGAAACGGGCACAGATTGCTGCTTTTCAAGCCCGGGGCTGCTCCAGACCATGGCGGCTGCCACTGCCAGTCTCTACCACACTCACCCCCAGGAGCTCTGCCTAAATCGCTACCCTGGCCCATGTTGCACAGGGCAGGCGCTCCCAGCGCCTATGCCAAAGCCATGTAATGGGACTCCTACGCCCGGGATGCCACAGTTCCAACACGCCACCCGTGCCCAGCAATGCGACCAAGAACCTTCATGCCAACAAAGGCAGGGAAACGCCTCTCGGACCAAGAGCCCTCCGCAAGGCTCTCCGATGCGGAGACTCCTGGGGGTGGTGTTGGTGTTGGTGCTGGTGCTGGTGCTGGTGCTGGTGCTGGTGGCAGCCAGAATATGACCAAGTGCAAGCTGTCCCTCACTCCTACCTTCCCTGGGGGAGACAACGTGCTGGACCTCAGATTTGATGAGAACGACGGCAGGGAGTTCTCACTCATTTTGTTCAGCTTTTCCAAGGAATGCAGAATGAGGGAGTCATCATCGATCCGAGCACATTCTGGGCCGCCTGGCAAATTAACCGAGGCAGGCGTGGCGGCTCAGAGGGGTAAGCCGGTGGCCTCAGAGCCCTGCAGCAGCCTGGACCGTCTAGAGCCACATCACTGAGCAAGAGGAGCGGTGCACCCTCTTGTGCGAGTCAGATCCCACACACCAGTAGGCACGCGTACACTGGCAGCCTCTCAGGCATGTGCAGGAAATCCTACAGCCAATGGCTCCACCTGAGACAGTGGAAGACTTACCGTCTCGCCGATCCAACTGCAGGGGCCTGCCCTGGACCACACTTCTTCCAGGGACACGGCGAAACTCTTCACATCCTCTCTGGGCCAAACACGAACCTGGCCGCCTTGGCCACTTCACCTGAGAAATATGGATAATTGTAGACACGTGTGAGCTATGGACCCAGGTGCTCAGCTCGCTAGACCTCTCAGATCAGGGCCAGGGAGGTGACTTGCCTCTGCCTGTCTTGTCCCTCTGTTCCACAGGGTTGTTTGGAACCGGGCAAGATGACATATCCACAGTTTACCATGGCTGCCGGTATGTGTGTCTGTGTTGGGTGGGTAGGAGTCTGTGTGTATGTCTAGTGTGTGTGTGTTGTTGTGTGTATGCACACACACACTCGTGTGTGTGTGGAAGGGATGCTGGCTAAGTGTAGGCAAAGGCTTGTAACTGTGTGTAATTCACTTGTGCTGTGTGGGCATGTGGGGTGGATGTGAGTGCCTGGTGGATCTCTCCACCGCATCCCACATGGGGAGATGGTTGTTTATGTGTGGACTCCTAAGCTACGGAAAGAGCCCACAAGGTACGAGGATCTCTGGCCTCCCGTCCTGCCACGCCACATCATGAGATCAGAGTTACTGAATTTCTGCGCCTTGTATTTCACCCCTATGTTTCTGCTAAAAATGGCCAGACACAACCTGCCTCAAAGTCCCTCTGGAAAACCACACCACGCCATCCCTACCCACACATACTGGTGACTGGGGAGCCCACTGCACGTGGACTCTGTCACCCAGCTAGTGGTCCCAGTGTGGTTGCACTGCACAGAATCTCAGTGACCACCAACAAAATATAAGGGCCCATGTGAAGCCTGGGACCCCTGGGATGTCAAGGGCAGTCCCCAAGCAGACCCAAAGCCCTAGCAGGTTGAGGGAACTGTGAATCTAGGCCAGCAGCCGCATCCCACCCACTGAGCAAAAAGGCCCTCTAGTGCAAGGCAGCGCAGCACTTGGTAAGTGGCATTCCTGCTATGCCAAGTACGGACATATCCCCCGACTGAACCCAGGGTCCATTCCCACCCAGACCACTGGTGAGTCCTTTGCCAGTGTGTTTCATGGAATAGGCCTCCATGGAAACATGGAGTCACTCAGCAACCAGGTCCACATCCACGGCCTCAGGACTACACAACATGTCCCCCAATCCCCATCTCAAATGGGGCTCGTGTGTCCAGGACAGTGATATTGAGCAGGCACAGCCAGAAGCACAGTTGATGCTGCAGTCAGCCACCAAGAGGACCACAAGGCAGGACCCTTCGCTCAGCACAGGAAGAGCACCGTGGCCCTGGTGGAGGATGCACCTGTTGACCAGCAAGTGATTAGCATGAGGATAAGCCAGTACTCCAGCCCAAGGAGAGGTGGAGAATGGCCCAGCTCCATGTCCGGCCATGGCACTGCAACTGGCTGGTACCCGCGCACCAGGGGCCTGCCCTGCTCTACCTGGAATGATGGTGAGCAAGGACAGATCTTGAGTGTGCACCCCCCACACACACCAGGATTGGAGGACACCTGTCCCCCAGGCATAGGGAACCTGGAAAAACATACACGTTGGGAGCCCCAGTCCTGAGAAGGCAAGTACTCCACAGCCACCGTGGGCTACACCAGCTGACGTGGGCCTGGCCAGTCTGCAGATCATCACTAATGCACTCCTGAGAGATACTGGGAACACATAGAGTACTGCTCCTCAGGGCCGGAGACACCAGGGGCACACAGGTCAGGGACTGCCGCACCGTACTGAGGACAATGAAGCCATCCTGGGTGGCCACCAGTTGGCCACCCGACATGGACAGTGGTGGAGGGCAGGCACCCACAACACGTGAAGCCATAACCAGGTGAGTCAGAACACAACCAGTGGCTGGGGCCATGCAGGTCCCTGCAAACCCCCACCCATGGTCCTCCCTGTACCTGCTATTCCTGTCCATGCCAAGAGTCAGCACAGTGACTACACTTTTCCCCAGGGCCAACAGCACAGGCCCTACATGGCAACTCTGGACATTCACTGGAAGACTTTCAAGTGTTCTCATCGGCAGCCGCCTGGCCTCGGGCTTCTGCCAACCACCCGCATGCAACTGGGGTGCTCCACTGATGCCACAGGGCCAAGGGACATGGGCATGGATCACTGCTTGCCCAACCAGAGGCTGTCCTCCGGAACCATGGTGGCTGCTGCTGCCGGGCTCCCTGGCACGCACCCCAAGTACCTCTGCCTGAAGTGCTAAACTTGCCTACGCTGCTCTGGGCCTGGTGCTCCCATGGCCTGTGCGAAGTTGCAGAGTGGGACTCACTCCTATGACAGGGATGTCAGAGTCCTGACATGCCACACATACCCAGCAATGTGACCAAAGAACTCCATGCCAACAAAGGTGGGGAAATCCTCTCAGACCATAAGCCTTCTGTGAGGCTCTCTGATGCCGAGGTCCCAGGGGGTGGTCTTGGTAGTGGTGGTGTAGGTGGCAGTCATGGTGGTAGTGGTCGTGGTGGTGGTGGTGGTCATGGGGATGGAGGTTGTGGTGGTGGTGGTGGTCTTGACGGTGGTGGTGGTGGTGGTGGCAGCCAGAATATGACCAAGTGCAAGCTGTCCCTCACTCCTACCTTCCTTGGGGGGGACAACATGCTAGACCTCAATTTCGATGAGAATAACAGTAGGGAGTTCTCACTCATTTTGTTCAGCTTTTCCAAGGAATGCTGAATGAGGGAGCCATAATTGATCCGAGCACATTCCGGGCTGCCTGGCAAATTGAACGAGGCAGGCACAGTGGGTCAGAGGGGTAAGCCGATGGCCTCAGAGCCCTGTAGCAGCCTGGACCATCCAGAGCCATGTCACTGAGCAAGAGTAATGGTGCATCCTCTCTTGGGAGCCAGACCTTGTATCCCAGTAGGCACATGCACACTGGCAGCCTCTCAGGTGTGCGCAGTATATCCTACAGCCAATGGCTCCGCCTGAGAAAGTGGAAGGCTTACCATCTCACCGCTCGTCATGGGCACATGGGCAGGTCAGCACAGCTGCAGGCATGCGTGTCTGTGTGGGGGTGGGTGTGAGTCTATGTGTGTGTCCAGTGTGTGTGGATGTGTGCACACGCATGTGTGTATGTGGAAGTGTCGTACGGGTGGGGACAGTTATGATCTTCTTACTTTGTGTAGTCCACGTGTGTCATGTGCGCGTGTGAGTGTGTGTGGCAGGTGTGTTAGTGCCTGGTAAGGAGATGGGAATGGGGTGGCTGCTTATGTGTGGAGGCCTCAGCTACAGAAAGAGCCCACTGGGTACGAGGATCCCTGGCCTACCATCATGCCACACCACAACACAAGATCAGGGTTACTAAATTTCCAAGCCTATGTTTCACCCTTAAGGTGCTGCTGAAAATGGCCAGAGACAACCTGGCTCACAGTCCCCCTAGAAAAGCACGTAACACCATCCCTACTCACACACACAGGTGACCAGGGAAACCACTGCACGTGGACTCTGTCACCCAGCTAGCAGTCCCAGTGTGATTGCATGGCACAAATCCTCTGTGACCACCACCAACAAAATATGAGGGCCCACGTGAAGGCTGGCACCCTTGGGATATTGGGGGCAGTCCCCAAGCCGACCCAATGCCTTAGAGGGGTGAGGGGCCAGTGGACTATGGGTCAGGAGCCACGCCCCAAGCACTTAGCAAAAAGGCTCTCATGGGAAGGCAGCACAGCACTTGGTGAGTGGCATCCCTGGTGTGCCGAGGGCCACCGTACCACAGACTGAACCCCGAGCCCATTCCCACAGAGGGCAAAGACATGTACTTGGACAGCATGCTTCGTGGGCCAGGCCTCCGTGAAAATATGGAGTCAGTGAGCAGCCAGGTCCACATCCACATTCTCAGGACTACGTGACACGTCCCCACAGCCATGTGCTCAAATAGGAATCGCAGGACAGGGACAGGATTCTGAGCATGCACAGCCACAAGCACAGTGGATGCTGCAGTCATCCACCAAGAGGACCACAACGCAGGACCCCTCGCTCAGTAGAGAAACAGCACCCTGGCCCTGGAGGAGGTCCATGCCTGCAGCCCCACAGGTGATAGGTGCGAGGAGAGGACAGCACTCAAGCCCAAGGAGAGGTGGATGTATGCCCAGGTCCACCTCCAGCCAGAGCACTGGGCCTGGCTGGCACCTGCACACTGGGGGACTGCCCTGCCCTGTATGCCATGCTGGCAAGCAAGGACAGGTCTTGAGCATGCCCCCCACCGGGATTGGAGGACACCTGGCCCCCAGGCAAAGGGATCCTCGGAAAAACCTCCATGTTGGGAGCCCCAGCCCTGAGATAACAGTTCTCCACGGCCATGGTGGGCTAACCAGATGACATGGGCCTAGCCAGTCTGCATGTCAACACTAACGCATGCCTGCGAGACCCTGGGACACACATGGAACACTGCTCCTTGGGGCCGGAGACGTCAGGGACACACTGGTCACGGACTGCCACACCATACCAAGGACCAAGAAGACTTCCTGGGTGGCCACCAGTTGGCCACCCAATGTAGACAGGGGTGCGGGGCAAGGTACCCACAACACATGAAAACATACCTGGGTACGTCGTAACATAATCAGAGGCTGGGGCCGCTCAGTTCACCGCAAACCCCTGCCCATGGTCCTCTCCATTCCCTGCCATTCCTATCCATACCAAGAGCCATCAGGACAGCTCCACGTTGTCCCAGGGCCAACAGCACAGGCCTGGCATGGCCATTCTGAGTGTGCACTGGGAGACTTTCACATGCTTTCAAGGGCAGCCACCTGGACTCAGGCTTCTTCCCACTGCCAGCATGCTCCTGGGGCACTCCGCTGACGCCACAGGATCAAGGGACTCGGGCAAGGATCACTGCTTGCACGGCCCCAGGGCTGACCTCCGAACCCATGGTGACTGCTGCTGCCAGGCTCCACAGCACACACCACCAGTACCTCTTACTGTATCGCTACCTAGGCCCCGGTTGCTCTTAGGCAGGTGCTCACAAGGCCGGTGCCAATGACGCACAGTGGAAGTCCTACAAAGAGATGTCAATATCCTGACATGCCAAATGTGCCTGGCAACACCACCAAGGACCTCTGCACCAACTAAGACAGGGAAACGTCTTCTGGATCATGAGCCCTCCATGAGGCTCTCGGATGCCAAGGTCCCAAGGGGTGGTCTTGGTGGTGGTGGTGGAGGTGGCGATCATAGTGGTGGTGGTGGTGGTGGTGGTAGAGTTTGTGGCGGAGGTAATGGTGGTGGTGGTCTTGGTGGTGGTGGTGGTGGCCGCCAGAATATGACCAAGGGCAAGCTGTCCCTCACTCCTACCTTCCCTGGGGGAGACAATGTGCTGGACCTCAGTTTCGATGAGGTGTGGGCTGTGGAGAAGAGTGGAGGTTGGTGTGAGTCTCTGTGTGTGTTCAGCGTGTATGGGTATGTGTGTGTGTGTGTGTGTGTGTGTGTGTGTAAGGGGTGTATGGCTGTGTGTAGGCCTGGGCTTGTGACTGTGTATAGTCTGTGTGGGTGAGTGTGTGGTGTGTGTGTGAGTGCCTGGTGGGGAGATCACACAGGTGGTTACTTATATGTGGAGGCCTCAGCTCCAGAAAGAGCCCACCAGGTACGAGGATCCCTCGCCTCCCATCCAGGCCTGCCGCAACACAAGTTCAGGACTACCAGAACCTCCGAGCTCTGTGTTTCACCCTTAAGGTGCTTCTGAAAATGGCCAGACACAACCTGCCTCAATGCTGCTCTAGAAAAGCACATCAGCTATCCCTACCTGCACATGCTAGTGACTACGGAAGCCACTGCTCGTCAACTCTGTCACACGGCTAGCAGTCTGAGCGTGATTGCACTGCACAAATCCTCAGCGACCTCCAACAAAATATAAGGGCCCCCATGAAGCCTGGCACCCCTTGGACGTCGGAGGCAGTCCCCATGCCGACCCAAAGCCCTAATAGGTTGAGGGGGCTATGAATGCAGGCCAGGTGGAGCGTCACACACACTCAGCAAAAAGGCCCTCGAGCAGAAGTCAGCATAGCACATGGCGCGTGGCGTCCCTGCTGTGCAGAGTACTGGCGTACCACCAGACTGAACCCAGAGCCAATTTCCACTAACACCACTGATAAGTCTATGGCCTCGTTGTGGAACAGGCCTACATGGAAACGTGAAGTCACTCAGCCACCCGGTCCACATCCACGTCCTCAGGACTACACGACACGTCCCCATCCCCATGTTCAAATGGAACATGCGTGACCGGGACAGGTATGTTGAGCACACACAGCCATGAGCAAAGTGGATGCTGCAGTAGCCACCAATAGGATCACAAGGCAAGGCCCCTCGCTCAGCACAGGAACATCAACCTCACCCTGGCAGAGGTCCCTGTCCGCAGCCCCGCAAGTGATAGGCACAAGGACAGGTCAGCTCTCCAGTCCAAGGAGAGGTGGACATTTTCCCAGCTCCATGTGCTGCCAGGGCAATGTGCCTAGCCGACATCATGTAGCGGCACCTGTCCTACCCGTTCTGCCACACTGGTGAGCAAGGACAGGTCTCGAGCACGCCCTCCCACCAGGACTGGGGTACACGTGGTCCCCAAGTAAAGGGACCCCCAGAAAATCCTACATGCGGGCATCCCTGGCCCTGAAAGACAAGTTCTCCATGGCCACGGTGGGATAAGCCAGCTGATGCAGTCCTGGTCGTCTGTGGGTCATCACTAATGCACCCCTGCAAGACCCTGGGAACACGCATGTAGCACTGCTCCACTTGGCCAGAAATGCCAGGGCACACTGGTCAGGGACTGCTGCACTGTACCGAGGACCACAAAGCTGTCCTAGATGGCCACCAGCTAGCCATTCAGATGTGGACAGGTGTGGGGGGCGGAGCACCCACAACCCATGAAGCCATAACAGGGTGTATTGGAACACAACCAGAGGCTGGGGCCACTCAGGTACCTGCAATCACCCTGCCCGTGGTGTCTCCCCATTCTCTCCAGTCTAAGAACCAGCACAGCGGCTCCACTTCTGTCCAGAGCCCAAGGCACAGGCCCTGCATGGCCACTGTGGGCATCCTCTGGGAGACTCACAAGTGCTCTCAAGGGCTGCCGCCTGGACTAGGGCTTATGCCCACCACCCACATGCCCCTAGAACTCTTCATGGACACCACGGGGCCAAGGGACACAGGCACGTATCGCTGCTTGTCCAGCATGGGTCTTTCCTCCTGACCCATGGCAGCCGCCACTGCCAGCCTCTACTTCATGCTAACCCAGGAGTTCTGCCTGAATCACTACCCAAGCCCTCACTGTCCCGGGCCAGGGCTTCCTTGGTCTGTGCCAAATCTGTGCAGCTGGACTCCTACAAATGGGATGTCAGCATCCCGACAAACCCCCGTGCCTGGCACCACAACTGAGGACCTCCGCACCAACAAAGGCTGGGAAACGCCTCCAGGACTGTGAGCACTCCGCAAGGCTCTCTACTGTGGGGTCCCTGGGCATGGTGTTGGTGCTGCTACTGGTGGTAGTCATGCTGGTAGTGGTGGTGGTGGTCGTGGTGGTGGTGGTGTTATTGGTAGTCGTGGTGGTGGTGGCAGCCAGAATATGACCAAGTGCAAGCTGTCCCTCACTCCTACCTTCCCTGGGGGAGACAACGTGCTGGACCTCAGTTTCGATGAGAACGACGGTAGAGAGTTCTCACTCATTTTGTTCAGCTTTTCCAAGGAATGCAGAATGAGGGAGTCATCATCGATCCAAACACATTCTGGGCTGCCTGGCAAACTGGACGAGGTAGGTGCGGTGGCTCAGAGGGGTAAGCTGATGGCCTCAGAGCCCTGAAACAGCCTGGACTGTCCAGAGCCACGCCACTGAGGAAGAGGAATGGTGCATCCTCTCTTGGGAACCAGGTCCCGCATTCCAGTAGGACGTGCACACTGGCAGCCCCTCAGGTGGGCATGGGGAAATCCGACAGCCAATGGCTCCACCTGAGACAGTGGAAGGCTTACCATCTCGCTGATCCATCCGCAGGGAGCCCGTTCTGGACCACACTTCTTCCAGGACCCGTCCATGCTCTGTGCATCCTCTCTGGACCAAATGTGAGCCCGGATCGTGATCCCGCACCTGACAAGTGTGAACACGCACACGTGAGCAATGGACTAAGGGGCTCAGCTCGCTAGACTGCTCAGAACAGGTCCCAGAGGGAAGGCTTGCCTCTGCCTATCATGTCCCTCTGTCCCACAGGGTTGGTGGTAGCTAGGCATGATGCCAAGTACAGAGGTCAGCATGGCTGCAGGTGTGTGCGCCTTTGTGGTGGTGGGTGTGATTCTGTGTGTGTGTCCAGTGCATGTGTGAGTGTGTGAGTGACACGTATGTTGAGTGGATGTAGGCATGGGCTTGTACGTGTGTATTCCAAGTGTGCCATGTGAGCATGTGTATGTGGGGGGTAAGTATGTGGCTTCCTTGTGGGGAGATGGGTACGGCGTGCTTGCTTATGTGTGTAGGCCTCAGGTCCAGAAAGATCCCACCTGGTATGAGGATCCCTGTCCTCCCATTCTTCCACACCATGGAATGAGACCAGGGCCATGGGAATCCCAAGCATTACGTTTTACCCCTAAGATCAAAAATGGTCAGAAACAGGGCACCTGGGTGGCTCAGCGGGTTAAAGCCTTTACCTTCGGCTCAGGTCATGATCTCAGGGTCCTGGGATCGAGGCCCGCATCGGGCTCTCTGCTCAGCAGGGAGCCTGCTTCCCCCTCTGTCTCTGCCTGCCTCTCTGCCTACTTGAGATCTCTCTCTGTGTCAAATAAATAAATAAATAAATAAAAATCTTTAAAACAATGGTCAGAAACAACCTGACTCAAAGTCCATCTGGAAAAGGACATCATGCCAGCCCTACCTGTACACACAGGTGTCCAGGAAAGCCACTGTACGTGGACTCTGTCACCAGCTAGAAGTCTTAGCATGAATGCACTGCACAAAACCTCAGTGACCACCAACAAAACATAAGGGCTGGCAACCCTGGGACATCAGGTGAAGTCCCCAAGATGACACAAAGCCTAGAGGGGTGAGGGGTCCTTGGACTCCGGGCCAGGTGCCGTATCCCACACGCTCAGCAAAAAGGCCCTCAAGTGTAAGACTGAGCAGAATATGGTGAGTGGCGTCCCTGCTGTGCCAAGGGCCACAGTACCACCCACCTGAACCCAGGGACCATTCCCACCAAGCACACTGGCATGTACTTAGCCAGTGTGCTTCGTGGGCCAGGTCTCCAAGGAAACATGGAGTCACTCAGCAGCCCCATCCAAGTCCACGTCCTCGGGACTACATGACACATCCCCCCGCCCCCGTGTCAAATGGGACTTGCATGTCCTGGGCAGGAACCTGAGCATGCACAGCAGCCACAAGCACAGTGGACTCTGTAGTCAGCCACCAAGAGGACCACAAGGCACGACCCCTGGATCAGCACAGGAACAGTACCATGGCCCTGGTGGAGGTCCGCACCCACTGCCCCACAGGTGATAGGTGCAAGGAGAGGACAGCACTCCAGCCCAAGGAGAGGTGGACATTGGCCCAGCTACATGTCCAGCCAGGGCACTATGCCTGGCTTACACCCACGCACCGGCGGCCTACCTTGCCTTGCCAGGCACTCCAGTGAGCAAGAGGAGGTCTCTAGCACAACCGCCACCAGGACTGGGGGACACCTGGCTCAAGCAAAGGGAACCCCAGGAAAAACCTACACCTCAGGAGCCCCAGGCCCAGGAAGGCAAGCTCTCCATGGCCACTGTGGTCTAAGTGAGATGATGAAGCCCAGCCAGCCACGGGTCATCAATAATGCACCTCTATGAGACCCTGGGAAGGCACGCATGGAGAACTGCTATTTGGGGCCGGAGACGTGAGGGTCACCATGATCAGGGATGGCTGCACCATATCATGGTACCAAGAAGCCATCCCACATTGCCACCAGTTGGCCACCCTGACGTGGAAAGGGATGGGGGGCAGGGTGCCCACAACCACGAAGCCATAACCAAGTGCGTTGGAACACAACGCACAGAGGCTAGGGATGCTCAGGTCCCTGAAAACCCCCCTCCAACCAAGGTCCTCCCTATTCCCTGCCATTTCTGTCCAGGCCAAGAGCCAACACAGCGGCTCCACTTCTGCCCAGAGCCCAAGGCATGGGCCCTGCATGGCCACTCTGGGCGTCCACCGGGAGATATTCAGGTGCTCTAATCACAGTCGCCTGGCCTTGGGCTTCTACCCACCCCTGACATGCCACCAGATTGCTACACTGATGCCATGGAGCCATGGGACATGGGCACGGATTGCTGCTTGCCTGGCCTGGGGCTGTCCTCCCGACCAATGGCAGTTGCCGCTGCCAGGCTCCACTGCACTCACCCCCAGGAGCTCTGCCTGAATCGCTACCCTGACCCATGCTGCACAGGGCAGGCGCTCCAAGCACCTGTGCCAAAGCCGTGCAGTGGGACCCCTATAACTAGGATGCCAGAGTTCCAACATGCCACCAGTGCCCAGCAATGGAACCAAGGACCTCCACACCAACAAAGGCAGGAAAATGCCTCTCAAACCATAAGCCCTCTGCAAGGCTCTGCGATGCAGGGACTTCTGGTGGTGGTGTTGGTGCTGGTAGTGTTGGTGGTGGTGGTGGTGGCGGCAGCCAGAATATGACCAAGGGCAAGCTGTCCCTCACTCCCATCTTCCCTAGCGGAGACAATGTGCTGGACCTCAGTTTCGATGAGAATGATGGTAGGGAGTTCTCACTCATTTTGTTCAGCTTTTCCAAGGAATGCAGAATGAGGAAGTCATCATCGATCCGAGCACATTCTGGGCCGCCTGGCAAATTGAACGAGGCAGGTGTGGCAGCTCAGAGGGGTAAGCCGATGGTCTCAGAGCCCTACAGCAGCCGGGACCGTCCGGAGCCAAGCCACTGAGCAATAAGAACTGTGCATCCTCTCTTGGGAGCCAGACCTCGCACGCATATAAGCACACACGCACTGGCAGCCTCTCAGGCTTCCACAGGAAATCCTACAGGCAATGGCTCTGCCTAAGACAGTGGAAGGATTACCGTCTCACCACTTGTCCATGGGGGGACCATCCTGGACCACACTTTTTCCAGGGACTTGGCCAAGCTCTGCACATCCAAGGATAGGAAGGTCATTTTCTCTGGGCTGAATGCGAACCTGGTTGGCGTGGCCACCGTACCTAACAAGTGTGGACGAGATACAAGCACGCATGAGCAACAGACCCAGGGGCTCACCTTGCTAGACCGCTCAGAATGGGCCCAGGGCTGGGCGCCTGGGTGGCTCAGTGGGTTAAAGCCTCTGCTTTCGGCTCAGGTCATGATCTCAGGGTCCTGGGATCGAGGCCCGCATCGGGCTCTCTGCTCAGCAGGGAGCCTGCTTCCCCCCCTCTCTCTGCCTGCCTCTCTGCCTCCTTGTGATCTCTCTCCCTCTGTGAAATAAATAAATAAATAAATAAATCTTAAAAAAAAAAAAAAAAAGAATGGGCCCAGGGGGAAACCTTGCCTCTGCCTGTCCTGTCCCTCTGTCCCACAGGGTTGGCGGCAGCCAGGCAAGATGCCACATGCACAGGTCAGCACAGCCGTGGCATGCTGAACAGTGTGGGAGTGAGTGTGTGTTTGTGTGTGTCTCGTGTTTTTGGGTGTGTGTGTGTGTGTGTGTGTGTGTGTGTGTGTGTGTGTGTGGAAGGGGTGTATGGGTGAGTGTAGGCATATCCTTGTGACTCTGTGCAGTCCATGTGGGCCATGTGGGGGGGGGCTGTGGGTACCTGGTGGAGAGATGTTTGCTTATGTGTGCAGGCCTCAGCCTGGAAAGATCCCGCCTGGTATGGGGATACCTGGCCTTCCTTCCTGCCTCGCCTTCAACCTTCCACCACATTCACCCCCAGGAGCCCTGCTTGAATAGCTACCTGGGCCCACGCTGCACAGTGCCAGGCATTCCCAGGGCCTGTGCCAATGTTGCACAGTGGGACTCCTACAACTGGGATACTAGAGTCTGAACACGCTACCCGTGTCTGGCACTGAGACCGAGGACCTCCACACCAACAAAGGCAGGGAAATGCCTCCCAGACCATGAGTCCTCTGACAGGTTCTTGGATTCCAAAGCCCCAGGAGGTGGTCTTGGTGGTGGTGGTGCAGGTGGCGGTCATAGTGGTGGTGGTCGTGGTGGTGGAAATGGTGGCGGAGGTAATGGTGGTGGTGTTCTTGGTGGTGTTGGTGGTGTTGATGTTGTTGGTGGTAGTGTTGGTGGTGGTAGTTGTGGTAGTAGTCGTAGTGATGGTGGCAGCCAGAATATGACCAAAGGCAAACTGTCCCTCACTCCTATCTTCCCTGGGGGAGACAACGTGCTGGACCTCAGTTTCGATGAGAATGACGGTCGTTCTCACTCATTTTGTTCAGCTTTTCTAAGGAATGCATAATGAGGGAGTCATCATCGATCTGAGCACATTCTGGGCCACCTGGCAATGGAACGAGGCAGGCGCGGTGGCTCAGAGGGGTAAGCCGATGGCCCCGGAGCCCTGCAGCAGCCTGGACTGTCCAGAGCCATGCAACTGAGCAAGAGGAATGGTGCATCCTCTCTTGGAAGCCAGATACCGCACGCCAGTAGGCACGTGCACACTGGCAGCCTCTTAGGCAGACGAGGGAAATCCTACAGCCAATGGCTACACCTAAGACAGTAGAAGGCTTACTGACTCTCCGATTAGTCTGCAGGGGGCCCATCCTGGACCACACTTCTTCTGGGGACTTGGCCAAGCTCTGTATATCTGAGGACAGGAAGCCATCTTCTCTGGGCCAATCGAGCCTGGCTGGTGTGGCCACCACAGCTGAAAAGTGTGGACAAGATGCACGCACATGTAAGCCACGGGCCCACGGGCTCACCTTGCTAGACAGCTCAAAACGGTTCCAGGGGGAAGCCTTGCCTCTGCCTGTCCTGTCCCTCTGTCCCACCGGTTTAGCAGCAGCTGGGCAAGATGCCACATGCACTGGTCTGCATGGCTGCTGGCCTGTGTGGCGGTGTGAGGTTTGGTTGAGTCTGTGTGTGTGTCCAGTGTGTGTAGGAGTGTGCGCATGTTTGTGTGTATGAAATGCATGTATGTATGGGTGTAGGCAAGGGCTTGGGACTGTGTGTAGTCCGTGTGTGTGGTGTGGGCACGTGTGTGTGTGTGTGTGTGGCGGGTGTGTAGCTTCCTAGTGGGGAGATCACACAGGGTGATTGCTTATGTGTGGAAGCCTCAGCTCCAGAAATAGCCCTCCAGGTAAGAGCATCCCTGGCCTCCCGTCCTGCCACACCATAACATGAGATCGGGACTATGGAACCTCTGAGCTCTATGTTTCACCATTAAGGTGCTGATGAAAGTGGCCAGAGGCAACCTGACTCAAAGTCCCTCTGGAAAAGCACAGCACACTGTCCCTGCCTGCACACGAAGTTGACCAGGGAATCCACTGCATGTGGACTCTGTCACTCAGTTAGCAGTCCCAACATGACTGCACTGCACAAAACCTCAGCAACCACCAACAAAATGTTAGGGCCCACAGGAAGGCTGGCACCCCTTGGATATCGGGGGCATTCCCCAAGCAGACCCAAAGCCCTAGCAGGTTGAGGGGGCTGTGAATGTAGGACAGGCACTGCACCCCATGCACTCAGCAAAAATGCCCTCAAGTGGAAGGCAGTGCAGCACTTGGCGAGTGGCGCCCTGCCATTTCCAGGACCTCCGTACCACCTGACTGAACCCTGAGCCCATGTCCACCCAGAGTACTGGCGTGCTCTCGGCTAATGTGCTTAATGGGCCAGGACTCTGTGAAAATGTCACTCAGCAGCCTAATCCAAGTTCACAGCCTTGGGACTGCACAACATGTCCCCCCATCTTCATTTTCAAATGGGACTCACATGTCCAGAACAGGGATCTTGAGCATGCACAGCCACAAGCTCAGTGGACGCTGCAGTCATCCACCAAGAGGACCACAAGGCAGAACCACTCACTCAGCACAGTAAAAGCATCCTGGCCCTGATGGAGCTCCGTCCCCGCTGCCCCGCAGGCAACAGGCACAAAGAGAGGTCAGCACTCCAGCCCAAGGAGAGGTGGACATATGCCTTGCTCCATGTCCAGCCAGGGCACTGTACCGGGCTGTCACCTGCACACCGGGGGCTTGCCCTGCCCTCATTGGCACACTGATGAGCAAGGACATGTCTTGAGCATGCCCCCACCACCCGGTATGGTGGATACCTGGCCCCCAGGCAAAGGGATTCCTGGGAAAAACCTACATATAGGGAGCCCCAACACTGAGATGGCAAGTTCCCCATAGCCATGGTAGGTTAAGCCAGCTGAGCAGGCCTGGCCAGTCTGCGGGTCATTGCTAATGCACCCCTGCGAACACACTGGGAACCCTGGGAGCACACTTGGATCACTGCTCTGTGGGGCCGGAGACACCGGGGGCACACAGGTCAGGGACCACTGCTTCGTACCAGGGTACCAAGAAAGTGCCCTGGGTGGACACCAGCTGACCACCCTGACATGGACAGGGGTAGGGAGCAGGGCACCCACAACACACAAAGCTATAACCAGGTATATCAGAACACAACTAGAGGCTGGGGCTGCTCAGGTCCCTGCAAATCCCCCAACCATGCTGCTCCCTGTTCCATGCCATTCCTGTCCAGGCCAAAATCCAGCACAGCAGCTCCACTTCTGCCCAGAGCCCAAGGCACGGGCCATGCATGGCCAATCTGGGCATCTACTGGGAGACTTTCAAGTGCTGTCAAGGGCAGCTGCCTGGACTCGGGCTTCTACCCACTGTCTGCATGCCCCTAAGACATGCTATTGACACCACGGGGCCTAGGGACATGGGCACAGATCTCTGTTTGTCTGGCTGTCCTCCTAAAGCATGGCTGCTGCCACTGCCAAGCTCCACCACATGCACCCACTGGAGCTCTGCCTGAATCACTACCGGGGCCCACACTGCTCTGGGCCAGGCGCTCCCTTGGTCTGTGCCAAAGCTGTACAGTGGGACTCCTACAACTGGGATGTCAGAGTCCCAGCACACCATCCACGCCTGGCACCACGACCGAGGACCTCCACACCAGCAGAGGTGGGGAAACGCCTCTGGGACCATGAGCACTCCGTAAGGCTCTCTGATGTGGGGGCCCTAGGGGTGGTGGTGGTGGTGGTGGTGGTCTTGGTGGTATTGGTGGTGGTGGTGGTGGCCGCCAGAATATGACCAAGGCCAAACTGTCCCTCACTCCTACCTTCCCTGGGGGAGACAACGTGCTGGACTTCAGTTTCGATGAGAACGACGGTAGGGAGTTCTCACTCATTTTGTTCAGCTTTTCCAAGGAATGCAGAATGAGGGAGTCATCATTGATCCGAGCACATTCTGGGTTGCCTAGAAATTGAATGAGGCAGGTGTGGAAGCTCAGAGGTGTAAGCCAATGGCCTCAGAGTCCTGCAGCAGCCTGGACCGTCCAGAGCCACACCACTGAGCAAGAGGAGCAGTGCATCCTCTCTTGGTTGTCAGAATCTCACACCCCAGTAAGCATACATGCACGGGCAGCCTCTCAGGCATGCACGGGAAATCCTACACCCAATGGCTCCACCTGAGACAGTGGAAGGCTTACCGTCTCACTGCTCGACTGCAGGGAAACTGTCCTGGACCACAGTTCTTCAGGGGACTCAGGCAAGAACCACGTACCTGAGGAAAGGAAGCCATCTTCTTCTGGGCTGATTAGCGAGGTTGGCTGGCATGGACACCGCACCTGACAAGTGTGGACGATATACAAGCACAGGTGAGCAACTGATCCAGGGGCGCACCTCACTAGACCACTAAGAATGGGTCTGGGGGGAAGCCTTGCCTCTGCCTGCCCTTTCCCTCTGTCTCAGAAGGTTGGTGGCAGACTGGCAAGATGCCAAGTATGCAGGTCAGCATGGCTGCAGGTGTGTGTGCCTGTGTGGTGGTGGGTGTGACTCTGTGTGTGTGTCCAGTCTGCATGGGTGTCTGCACATGCGCATGTGTGTGAGTGGAAGGGGTGTATGGCTGGGTGCAGGCAAGGGCTTGTGACTATGTATAGTCCGTGTGTGCCATGTGGGCGTGTGTGTGTGTGTGTGTGTGTGTGTGTGTGTGTGTGGTGGGTTGTAGGTGCCTGGTGGGGAGATCATACAGGGTGGTTGCTTATGTGTGGAGGCCTGAGCTCTGGAAAGAGCCCACCAGGTATGAGGATCCCTGGCCTCCAGTCCTCCCACGCCACGACATGAGATTGGGCTATAGAAGCTCCAAGCTCTATGTTTCACTTATAAGTTGCTGCTGAAAATGTCCAGAGACAACCTGACTCAAAGTCCCTCTGGAAAAGCACAGCACGCCATCTCTACCTGCACACGCTGGTGACCGGGAAAGCCACTGCACATGGACTCTGTCACCCAGTTAGCAGTCTGAGCATGATTGCATTGCACAAAACCATAGTGACCACCAACAAAATATAAGGATCCATGAAAGCCTGGCACCCTGGGGACTTTGGAGTTAGACCCCAAGCCGACCCAAAGCCCTGTAGGGTTGAGGGGGCTGTGAATCTAGGCCAGGCACCACGTGTCATGCACTCAACAAAAGGCCTTTGAGCAGGGGGGGAGCGGCAAGATGGCGGAGGAGTAGGAGACCGATTATCATCAGGTCCCAGG
>LNAC01002352.1:0-17554 GCA_002007465.1 Ailurus styani | reverse complement strand
AGCCTGATGATTCACAGACCTGTACCCCTTGGGCAAATAATAAAAATAAAATAAAATAAAACAAAAAAAAAACACAAAAAAAGTGAAAGGAGAACTTTTTTCTTTTTTTTAATTTTAAAAACATTTAATGCATATCCTTTGAACACATTTAAATGTACATGTATTTTAAATATAGCATATTGCATACATGTAAATAAAATATTGTACTATGTATATCTCACATGACATGGTAATTAATACAGTTATATCTTATGATATTCTGTGACTGGCCCGTGCTGTCCAATATTTTATGCAGGTATTTAGAAACACAGTGCATTGCTATGATAAGATAATTACTTCTTGAATAATACTTACAGGATTTATCTTTCATATGATAAATGCTTTGATACTTAAGATTTTATCAAATAAATTTTCTTAATCTCCTTTTCTCTTAACTCCCTACCAAATATAGCACATATAATTTATGTCCTATTAGAAAGAGGTATTTCTCCAATTAAAGGTAATTATTTGATGAATAACCTAAAAAAAATCTAAATGAAAAAAGATAAAAGTTAAAATCTCAAATCAGTTATCTAACAGTCATTTAAGGTGGAGCTTTAATTTGATGTGGAGACATTGACTAAAATGTTAAATTACTACTAGATGATTGGATAGAGGTGCTTTTTATTTGTCTTTTCTATTCAGATACTTTACCATTAACATGTGTTACTTTTTGAATTAGAGATAAAGCTATACATATGTATGTATAGGAAAATGCCAAGAAGCAAATCCATCAAATATTGGTCTTGATACATCTTAGTGGGAGTTTTAGAGACTTTCCTTTCCTCCCTCTCTCCCTCCCTCCCTTCCTTCCTTCTTTCCTTTTTAAAGNGTGGGAGTTTTAGAGACTTTCCTTTCCTCCCTCTCTCCCTCCCTCCCTTCCTTCCTTCTTTCTTTCCTTTTTAAAGATTTNATACATCTTAGTGGGAGTTTTAGAGACTTTCCTTTCCTCCCTCTCTCCCTCCCTCCCTTCCTTCCTTCTTTCCTTTTTAAAGATTTATTTGAGAGACAGAGAACACACGCTCATGTGAGTGGGGGCAGGGTGAGAGAGTAGGGGAGAGAATCCTTGAGCACTCTCCTCTCTCACTGTGAAGCCCGAAGCAGGGCTCAGTCTCATGATCCTGAGATCATGACCTGAGCAGAAATCATCGGTCAGCCACTTAACTGACTGAGCCCCCCAGGTGCCCCAAAGAGACTTTTCTTTGTAACAGTGGAGGTACTGATCATTATCAAGTGAGGGACAGAGACTGTAGACTGGAGGGGGTTGTGTTTGTTAGGGTTCTCCAGAGAAACAGAACCAATGGGAGTAGTTGACGGTCCTGTCACAGTCCCTGTTCGCAATCTTTGTCCCTAATTGATAATGATGAATTATATGTATATGTGTACATATGTATACGTATATAGAAAGATTTACTTTAAGGAGTTCATGCAGTTGTGAGGGCTGACAGGTGTGAAATCTACAGGGCAGGTTGGCAGGCTGGAGACCCAGAAAAGGGTTGATGTTCCAGCCTTGAGTCCAGAGGCATTCTGGAGGCAAAATTTCTTCTTCCTTATATAGGTCAGTCTTTTTTTCTCTTAGGGCCTTTAGCTGATTAGATGAGGCCCTTCCACATTAGGAGGATAATGTGCTTTACTCAGAGTCTACTATTTGAATGTAAATCACATCTAAAAAAGTACCTCACAGTGACCTCTTGATGGCTAGAGGGTATAATATGCATCTTGCTTCTAGTTACCTATGCTCTTTTCCTGTGGCAACTTTTTATATTCTTACAAATTTCAAGGTGGCAGAAATGACCAGGGCACATCCATAGTGACTGTTCTGGTGATAGTGGGCCATTAGAACATTCTCATTAGTGACCTCTCATGGGCTCTCACCATGTATTGGTCCGGGTTTTAGGGTCTTCACGTGGCTTGCGGTTATGCATTTACATATTGCAGCTGGTGAAGTGACACAGTGTCATACACTCTGGTTTGATGTCAGGTCAGGTATGGCTTGACGAAATTCAGGCATTAAATAAGACATGTCAAGTGATGATCTTGTCCACAGTTGGTTTTCAAATGTTAACTGTAGGTCTGTGTCCAGTCACAGAACTGTTTCCTTTGGATCAGCCTCACTGGGAGGTTAGATGGTTAATGTGGGGCCGAGGTTCAGTCCTCTCTGAGATCCACGTTGGCTTTGCCTCAGTTCTACGAGAGTTGATCGCTTTCAGTGTACCCCAGAGAACTCACTTCGAAGGGGTTCCTTGGACCAGACTTAGGAAGACCTGCACCTGTCTCAATTATGTGAGGATGACATTTTTCTCAGCGTTTTTGGTTCGTTGTTTCATGCCCTCTGATGAGACAGGGTATTAAATGTGTTCACAGTTGTTCTTGGATAGCAGTTAGTTCTTCAGTTGTGGTCTCTAGAAAAACAGCATGGGCATTGCCTGGGCGTTCGTTAGAAATGCAGTTTCTTGGTCTTTATTCCAGACCTCCTGGATCAGACATGCTGGGGATGGGGGTCAGCAGCCTGTATGTTAAAAGGCCTCTCGGTGATTGTGGTACGCTCTCATTTTTGAGGACCACTGTCTGAGGGAAATAGCTAGGCCTGTCTTCCCTACTAATAGTCCTAGAGTTAGTTAGTAGTGGCTGCTGCATATTTCTTACATCTTTGAGTTTAATATTATAGACTACCTCTCCTATCCAAACATATTTGCTACTTTTACTCAGTATCATTTCTGTTCAAGCTGCTAAAATTATTACCGTCCCTTCTCAGCATTTCCGTTATCTTGCTCTACAACATGAGTATTCAGCCTTCTGTCTTTTCTGTATTGGCACAAATCCCAGTTTTCTTTTGAAGGCCAACTTGGTTTCTAACTTAATGCCAGTAACTTTACCATTATTTCCTTTCCATGTTGGGATTTTCCCATTTTTGAACCCCAGAAGTGCTCAACACTTACATAGGTGTTATTTGAGTGTGGTGCCTTACATGGCTGGATTTCCAAAAATCTGTTGAAAGATGTTCCTGGTGTTTAATGGCATCTCCAGGCAAGTAGGCTTCTTTGATCACAGTAAGATCATGATATTTCAAAGGGCCATATTAGTGATTTGAGTTTTGAGGTGCTTGGAGCATATAATTATTTTAAGGAATGTTCACATAGGATAATAGGGTGAATTGCACATTATACTGTCAGCTAGGGGGTTGTTGCCAGTTACAGTGTCCACTTTAATTAGTTAAATTTAGTAGTTTAATATAGTAAGCTGATTTACATCTGTGGCTGCATTCACTGTGGAGATAAAGGGGTTCAGTCATGCTTGAGTTTGATTACTAAAATCATGTTTGAAATTTGCTTGAAATATCCTTAACATACTTTACATTCTGTGTTACCCATATGATTTTACAAGTGGCATTTCCAGTCAGCTAAGCAAAACAACATTGCTAGATTAAGCACATTAAACATAAAACTAATGAACAGTTGGGCACTTTCTAAACATCTGCTTTTGAGGTAGTAATTTCATATCTTCAATATCTAGTAATTTCCATATGCTGATAATAATATCTGTCAATGAATGTCTTCTAATACTAAAATTTTCTATGTATTTCTTCATAGAATCTCAAAAGGATTTCTTTATATTTTTCAATATACAGGCACATAGTTTTTTAAAAAAGTAGTACAAATGGTATGAAAATAAGAAGTAAATTCTCTACTATACCCACTCACACACATGCTAAACCCCCCATTTTTTTTTAAGAGAGGGAGAAAAAGAGAAGGGGAGGGGGCAGAAGGAGAAGGAGAGAGAGAATTTTTTTTTTAATTAACATATAATGTGGGCTCCTGGGTGGTTCAGTGTGTTAAAGCCTCTGCCTTCGGCTCAGGTCATGATCTCAGGGTCCTGGGATCGAGGCCCGCATTGGGCTCTCTGCTCAGCAGGGAGCCTGCTTCCTCCTCTCTCTGCCTGCCTCTCTGCCTACTTGTGGTCTCCTCTCTCTGTCAAATAAATAAATAAAATCTTAAAAAAAAATAAATTAACATATAATGTATTATTTGTTTCAGGTCTATGAATCATCAGGCTTACACAATTCACCGCACTCACAATAGCACATACCCTTCCCAATGTCCATAACCCAGCCACCGTATCCCTCCCTGCTACAACCCCTCCAGCAACCTTCAGTTTGTTTCCTGGGATAAGAGTGAGAGAGAGAATCTTAAGCAGGCTCCATGCCCAGTGCAGAGCCTGACTCAGGGCTCCACTTCAGGACCCTGAGGTCATGAGCTGAGCCAAAATCAAGAGTTGGACACTTAACTGATTGAGCCCCCCAGCACCCTTCCCAAATCTTTATTTAAAGATAAATATGTTTATATTTTCTCATGTATCTGTATAGGAATCAAAAGCAAAAATAGCAAGCTAAAATACCCAAACTGCTTGTGTACACATACATACATACATACATGCATTCATAATACCTACTACATGAATACATGTATCCCAAAAGGGCCATATTCTACTTCTTGTTCCGTATCTTTTTTTTTTTTGCACTTAAGCATGTGTGTCTTGGTACATATGCAGATCATGTCACTGTTTTTAGTAATGCTTAGTATTCCACTCTGTGAATGTACGATAATTCATTTAAACAGTACCCTTCCCTAAACATTTAGGGGATTTTTAGTTTTTGTTGTTATCTGCTGTGTTAAATCCAAATGTTCTTATTCATATATTTTGGTATGCTTTTGTAGTTGAGTCACAGATAAAATCTTGTCAGTAGACTTGTCATACTAAAGACTACAATGCATTTAACATCTTGATAAGGCTTTTATGTCATCTTCCAGAGAGGTCACCCCAGGGTATACTCTCCCTAATGCCATCTGCACGAGTGCTTCTTTTGCTTAGGTTTTATAACACGTCTGATGCCTTTGTTTACTGAGATCTGTCACATGGAAGAATTTCATTCGCTGGGTGGCCCACAGTGCTGCTGCAGGTTTGGAGAGGGAAGTTGCCGTGGCTCTAGTAGATTCCTTAACATGTCATGCTTCTTCATGCATCCAACATGAAGACAGGTGTCGTTTTCAGTGCCACTTGTTATCGTCTTCCACTCACCACGTTTAGAATTGACCGGTAAAGTATAGGTACATGATAATTGGGGAAACAAGCATTTTTTCCCCAAAGTGATTTCTTAGGTGTTTACTGTGCATGTGGGTGTTCTGGACATAAGACCTCAAACTACGTGTAGCTTGTAAAATTTCAGATTTCCTACATAAAAATTAACTTTCCTAAATAAAAATGGAAATTTTATTTGCTCTAGAAGAATAAAATAATTGTGTAGAATATCTGATGCTGGATAAATGTTGGTTTTCATTCTTTCTCTTCCTCTGAACCTCTTAAAATCTAGGAATCTATATGTGATTAGTGAATTTTAAACTTTGAGAAATAGAAATAGGACACATTTATTCTCTAAAGGATCTTAATAAATCTGAAAAACAAATCTATTGTTGAATAGAAAAGAACTAACTTATGTAGGGATATGTGAGACAACTAACTGCTTATGTACATCAGTGCTCCTAGAGACACTCAGGCTTCAGGAAAAGGTAGAATCATTAGGGGCTCAAGTCTTGACTTTGAAGGATGAGGAGTATCTAAGATGTTTATAGTTAGTGCTTTATTTAATATATTTGACAAATACAATTTATCTAATACATATTTAATGCTGTTGTAACAAATGGTTCTTAAGTCCCACCTGGTAAAATCAATCCAACCTGATAAAATGCAATATGAGAGAATACAACTTCTTTGTGCTTTAATATCTGGGTGCTATCAAGGCAACTAACCTTGAGGTTAGTTGAAGGGAAGTTGAAGGGTTGGGGAGGGGAATCGTCTTGGCCAAGGAAGCAGCATGAGCAAAGGTATGGGGTTGGAAGCAAATATGATATGCATAATAAATGATGAGAGTATAATGACTTGTCTGACTGAGCAGATGTTGATATTGGCAGTTTTGTAGAATGAGTGTTAGGCTGGGGGTCAGAATATTTGGATTTTAGTCTTTGGCTCTGGTGGTAATTAGGTCTATGACCAAGGACAAATCCTTCACCAGACTAGGGCTCGTTTTCTTTGTTCATCGAGTAAAAGATTGAAAGATCTTAAGGGTCTTTCCATTTCAGTGAGTCTGAGATTTGGTACATAACAAAATAGTAAGATGACTAGAATGGACATGAGTGGCTAAGCTTAGAGAGTCTTGGTGGAAGAGCAGAGGAATTTGTACTTGCCATTGTGTCTGCTGAACTTGATATACTGGAGGAAGGAGCCATGGTTGGCTTTGGCTTAGGCATAGTGTAATGAAATTTTTTGTAGTATCATTAAATACATATTGAGAAAATATTTAGGGTACGGTTATATTAGTTTCTTAATCTTTAGTAGTACCTAATTTTTTAAAATCATTTTTTAAATCATTTTGTCACCCTACACTTGACTGATACACCAGTTTGCATCAGTCAATATAATTCATTTGTATATGGGGGAACCATAGAAAGGGGATGTTCTTTTTTTTTTCTTTTTTCTTTCTTTCTTTCTTTTTTTTTTTGTGGGAGCCTTAGCAATCCTGTTTTAAAATATACCAAAAAATAAAAAATAAATAAAATATACTTGGAATTTTGTTTTTATTCAGATAGAGTGAGGCTAACAGATCTATAGGTGACTGCCATTGAAAAGTTAGTTTGTTACTCACATTTCCCAAGGGAAGAGCACAACACACCATGTAGGACTCTCCCAAGAAGCCCCAGTCTGTTCAAGGGCATGAGCAAGAGCCTTTCTTGTGTGTGTGTGTGTGTGTGTGTGTAAGATTTTCTTTATTTGAGAGAAAGAGAGAGTGAGCAGGAACACAAGCAGGGGGAGTGGGAAAGGGGGAAGGAGGCTTCCTGCTGAGCAGGGCTCTGATGCAGGGCTTGATCCCAGGATCCTGGGATCATGACCTGAGCAGAAGGCAGACACTTAATGACTGAGCCACATGGGCGCCCCCTTTTATTGTGTTTTTTATAGGAATGAATGGATGAAGAGCATCAGAAAGCTAAGGAGTTTTAGGATTGACTGGTTTTAACAATTTCTCAAGTTTCTGGCTTGGGGGATGTTCTCTAATTGTCTGGTACCTGGCCCTGGGATGATTTGGGATTGGAGGATAGCCTCCCAGACTGCAGGAACCTGATAAATAGAAGTGAGTAGGGAATGGGCTCAGGATTTTTTGGTTTGCATTTCAAAGGCATGATCTAGGCAAGTTATTGGCTATCTCTAAGAATTAGTTCCCCTGTCCACAAGCCCCCAGAATGTCATAGCATTTTAAAATACCGAAAATAAAGAACATGATGAATACAAATACTAGAGAGAGATTTCATTCAGAGATTATTTTATTGGATATTTGAGTAAATGAGATCATTTCCTTCTTTCTGTCTGCATCTGAATTCCAGGAGAGCAATGGAAAGTAATCCTTTCCTGTTTTGTTTTCATCCAAAAGGTTAATTTCATTTGTCTTTTAGTTTGTCACCACACTGGATCAGAGAAAAAGAGAATTTAATAAGTGACCTTGACAGCAAGTGAAATTCAAATGCTAGTTTATTGCTGGAGTTACCAAAGGGGATTTCAGTGTTTTCCATAGTCCACGAAACCAATAGGTGTCACCCTCTTTTCTTATGGAAGAGGAGCAATGGTGGCTGGATAGTCATCCTGTGCTTCAGGGACTGGTCTGAGGGTGAGAGAGGAAGGGGTCAAAGTGAGGACTTGAAATTGCTAATCACAGATCAGTGGGTGAAAGTCCTTTGTTTTGCTTCCTTTAATGGAATTTGTAGATAAGGAAATGTAGACACTGATTAATTAGAAAAATCACCAAAAATTGTAGTAAAAGTATATGATGCATCCAGGTCCATCAGGAGGTAACAGAATGTGAAGGCTTGTTGGTGATTTTCCCACCTTATAATCCTCTCTTCCAAAACGATGCGTTTTAAATTGGCTAATGGAAATGTACCATAGCAAAGACCGATTTTATGTTCCTTGAACCACTATCTCCCCTTTTGCAGAGTGCTGTTTTTCCCCCCTAATGCTTTATTTTCAATTTTCAGAACTGAAGTTTGAAACCTGAGAAATCACAGTAATGGTTTTATTTTTCTCAATTCATACTGATTTCCTTAAGTGTTCTGTCTGAGAAGATAAGGAAAAGAGCTCATTTTTCCTTTTTTTTAATTAACTCTCTATTCATTAATAGCAATGTGGATTTATTACCTTTATGAAATAATTAGCTCAGACAGAAGTAAAGAATGTTAAAACTAGCAGGAGCTTTGGAGAACATTTAGTCCATCCCTTTATTTTATAGACAAGAGAAATTATGTCCAGATAATATATGTCATTTGTTCGCAATTATAGACTTTTGTGGATGGGGTTGGGATTTGGCCTTACGTCATCTTATCCCAAATTCAACATTTTTCCTATTCTAAGGTATGATATTAAATCCTCTTTTATTTACAAAATTGTCCAAAAAATGAGGTCAGTGTATCTTAAGACAAACATAAATTTATTCTTAAATACAAAATCGTGATCTTTCAGGTGTATGTCTACATATCTATAACCTTGATTCATCCAAAAAACATAACGGACATAAGGAGTTTGGGTAATTTAACTCCAAAGTGAGAGGTAATGTTATTTTTCAGAGGAATATGTTTCTTCTATCTAGGCAGAATTTCAATAGCAAATAAAGAAGTGTGAACCAAACATCCTAATCTACTAACGGAGTGACAGACAGCATATTATATATTTCTTTTTATATTTGAATGATACAGTGATTATAAAAATGCTTCAGTAACTGTTGTGCTCACATAATCAACTCTTGAATACTATTTCTTGTTACCATTTCAGTTTTTTCAGTAGAACCTTTATGAGAAAGGACTGGCGTTGTTTTGAATTATGTAAATTTCCTGTGTATTGAGTGGGTAAAAAGGGATGAAATTGGGGTAAAGAGCTGCCATAGAAAATTAGACCGATTCAGTTCATCATTTCACATGCAGTAGAACAGAGGTAGATCGGATTGGGTTTATGGCTTTTCTGCTTCCACCCCCTGCCTGGTAAATGGCACTGTGGGGCTCATGCTGTGGTCCATAGACCTTCAGCAGTGGCATCAGCAGGGGGCTTGTTGGAAACTGGTAATCTCAGGCCCTATGCCAGACCTATGGAATCAAGGTCTGTCTTTTAACAAGATACCCAGGCGTTTTATATGTATGTTAAATTTTGAGAAGCACTGGGTTATAGTTTTATCAGGTTCTATTGTAATTAATTGCATTAAGATATCCATGATATCTTTGGATGTGAAATTGGCCAGGTAGAAAAGTACTTGAATTCATGCCTTCGTTCAGCCATTATTTGTTGAGCTAGATTAGGTGCCAAGTTATGTTTGGGGGGTGAGAGATGATTTAGGATGCTGTCTGCCTTCAGTAAGCTCATCAAAGCAGGTGAGTCCAGTAAGACAGATGATGGTAGTGCAATGTGATAGGCCCAATAATAGAGATTTGTGAATGATATTTCCAGGCTTCAGTAGGTTACCTAATTTGCATGGGTGGAGAGGGGAGGAGGAAGTAGGAGCAAAGAAACCTCCCCGAATTGAATCCGAAAGGATTCAACAGAAAATCTACTTAGGGTCTCAAGGGTAAAATCAAAGTGTTGGCCTGGCTGAGATCTTTTTTGGGGGGCTCAGTGGCCTCTTTCACAGCTCATGTCGTTGTCAACAGAATTCTTTCCTTGTGGTTATAGGACTGAGGTTTCTGCTTTCTTTTTTTTTTTTTTTTAAGATTTTATTTCTTTATTTGACACAGAGAGAGAGAGATCACAAGTAGGCAGAGAGGCAGAGAGAGGGGAGGAAGCAGGCTCCCCGCCGAGCAGAGAGGCCGATATGGGCCTCGATCCCAGGACCCTGAGATCATGACCTGAGCCGAAAGCAGAGGCTTTAACCCACTGAGCCACCCAGGCGCCCAGGTTTCTGCTTTCTTGCTGGATGTCCAGCAAGGGCCAGTCTTGGCTCCAAGAGACCCTGTAGTTCCTTGTCACTGGCCCTCTCATGTCACGGTAGCCGGTCCTTTCAAGGCCAATGGGAGGTCCTTCTGCTTTAGTCAGCTAAGGTGGAGCCATGTGTTACAATGCAGTCAGAGGACTTTGGATCTGCACTTTGCAACCTGATGGAGAGAGATGTGGATCCATTGGCCATCTTGTCTGTGAGTCAGAGTGAACAGGACCGGGGTGGGCAGGAGGGAAGCTCTGGAGAGCAGCAGGGATGGTTGCACACAAGAGGCAGGAAGGCAGGCTGGCAGAGGCGAGGCCAGAGTGGTGCAGGGAGGATGTGCAAGTGCAGGGTTGTCACAGAGGAGGTGAGAATGTGATAAGGAGTGGGGGACAGCTGAGTATATTTAAGTCTTTATTCTTTCCTCAACCAGTCAGTAGTAAATACCTATCAGATGATGGGTAGTCAGTGCACAAACACTGGACATTGTATTTCATTCGTGCCTAAAATCCACTGCAGTTCCTGTTATATAATAATAGCTCAAAAAATGTTATTTATTTATTAATTATAATTTTTGAAGATTTTATTCATTTATTTGAGAGAAAGAGAGGGAGAGAGCACAAACAGAGGGGAGGAGCAGAGGGAGAGCAGGGAGCCTGATGTGGGACCCAATCCTAGGCTCCCACGATCATGACCTGAGCCAAAGGCAGATGCTTAATCAGCTGAACCACGCAGGCACCCTCAATAAATATTTTTTAAATAGATAATTAATTTAGTTAGGGTTTTATGATTCTTTACTCTCCCCTTAGTATTCTTCTTTTGTATTCTTCTTTCATCAAAGGTTCTGTTCATTTGAGATATGTTTCTTTAGTCGACAAACATGAATAGGTAAGCTAACTTAATTTTTATGAAGTTTGGATATATTCTTGGTGGTTTGAAATCTGGCAGAACACTTGACAGCTACCATGGGGAGTCCACCATGTGTCATGTGCTGCAGTAGGCTTTACCCATGAATCTTAGTTCAGTAAGGAATTTACGATTATCTCCAAATCATAGATTAGAAAACTGAGGCTCACAGAAATGAAATTACTTGCTCAGCATTGCACTGCTAGTAAGGTGGATTGGGGATTGGACCCTCAGATGCCTGACTCTAAAACCTGAACAGAAGAGATCTCGCTTACTGTGTGTAAAACACTAAATAGCCTAAGGAATCATATTAAAACACAAGGCTGTCATAATTGAAACAGTGTGTCACTGCTAACTGAAAAGCCAGAGAAACAGAAGAGAAACACCCAAAGTAGGAGCAAATACACATGGGAGTTTAGTATATAGTACACACATGTTGGGACAGGTGAATAGCCACCTGGCGAACATACTGGATGCTTACTTCACACTACATCCTGGCTCAAATTCAGATTTATCAAAGATTTAAATATAAGAAATAAACCGTAAATGTAATAGACATAAACAAAGTAGAATGTTTTTATAATTTGGGAGTAGAAAAGGATTTTATGACTATTACTCAAATCTAGAAGCCATGAAAAAAGTTTGGTAATTTCCGTTCTTAAACAACAAAAATCTCTGCATATTAAAAAATACCATAAAAAAAGTGAAAAAGACAAATGACAAACTGGGAAAAAAAGAATGCATCTCATAATGTAGACAAAGGACTAATCTTCCTAATTTATCAAGACCCAAAGATGAGTAATCATTCCAACAGAAAATAGACCAAGGATGTAAAAAGATATTTTGCAATAAAGGAAATACAAGTTGCTTTTAAATACACAAAGTGATCTTCAGTTTCGTCCTAATGAAACAAATGCAAATTAAAGTTATAGTAAGATATTTTTCACTCATCATCTTGGCAAAAATCCAAAAATTTGATAACACACTCTATTGACAGGCTAGAGGAACACAGGCCCTGATCTAAGGCTTGTGGGATTGTTGAGTGGGGCAGCTCATGTGGGGATTAGCAGCAGGAAAACATGAGTCTCTGTTGACCAGCAGTTTCCTCCCTGCTCTTGCCTCCTCCTCTTCCTCCTTTAAGATTTATTTATTTATTTGAGAGAGAAAGTGAGCAAGCATGAATAGGAGGAGGGGCAGAGAGAATCACATGCAGACTCCATGCTGGATGCTGAGCCCAATGCAGGGCTCCATCTTATGAGCCTGAGATCACCACGTGAGCCAAAACCAAGAGTCAGATGCCGAACCAACTAAGCCATCTGGGCGCCCCCTGGCAGTTTTACTTCTGAGAAGTCATTCCATAGATATCCTTGCACATATGCAAAATGACATACATGCTAGTTTTTCACTATAGTATAACATGACTAGGAAAAAAGATTAGAAGCAACCTAAACATCCATAAATATGGAACCAGTTAAGTAAATCATGAAATATCATTCAGTGCAATACTGTGCAGCTATGAAGAAAGACCAGGAATGTTCTTCGTAACCTGATAAAGATGTCTGAGGTATTTTGCTAAGTGAAAAGGAAAGTAGAAAACAGTATTATGATGTGTTACCTTTGTGCATCAGAGCAAGAAAATAATAATATATATTCATGCTTCTTTGTAGTTTTTTATAGAGAAAACCTTGCAAGGACATATTAGAGTCTAATAATAGTGGTTACTGGGTGGGGGTACTGAGTTGGCCAGATGGAGGAGGATGGGTGGGGAAGTTTTCATTGTACTACTTCTTTCTATGTATATTTTTACCTTGAACCATCTGAATTAAAAAACCAAATATTATGTATAGAAAGATACCAAGATAGGGCATCTCAAGGAATCTATCACAATCATATATGGCTGTATCAGCAAGTGGTTGCCTATCTCAATATATGTGGATTACTTGTTTATTTGAAAATTGTATGATTTACTGTTATACAAACTGTATTTTGTACTTCAAAGCCATAGACCAAAAAAGAAACTAAAGCTATGTAATATAATAGTGAAATTAATAGTATTTATTCTAATAGTTACAAACAAGTTTGCTCTCATTAAAATATTAACATGCATGATTCTTTTTTTTTGAAAGTTTGATTCAAAGCTTTATGTTGCCCATTATTGGAAGTCTGTTTTTTAGGTTCCATTGTAATGGCTGTCATAGCCAGGATGACTGAGTATCCTGGTTTGTCTAGAACTTAGGGGTTCCCCACATGTGGGACTTCAGTGCTGTGAGTAGGTCAATCCAGGGAAAACAGGGGCAGTCAGTCACCCTTGTCGTAGCTTAAAAAGACATATCTCAAAGATGTGTAGGATTAACTTGAAGAAGTGATTGTTCACCAAAACTACCAATCATGACACTCATTTCTCAGCATCTCCCATCAATTATGTGAAGGCTTTTGTGTATTTCACCTGCTGAATTTTCTTTTTCCTTTCCTTTTCTTTTCTTTTCTTTTTTAAGATTTTATTTAGTTGACACAGAGAGAGAGAGAGAGATCACAAGTAGGCAGAGAGGCAGGCAGAGAGAGAGGTGAAAGCAGGCTCCCTGATGAGCAGAGAGCCCGATGTAGGCCTCGATCCCAGGACCCTAGGATCATGACCTGAGCCGAACGCAGAGGCTTTAACCCACTGAGCCCCAGGCACCCTGAATTTTCATCTTTCCTGATGACAATCAGTTTTTCTTGGGAATCAATTAAAAGTATTGCATATTTATATTTTTAAATATAAGTTCAAAGCCCTTTGAAACCCTTCATTTGGAGGATTTTAAAATTGGGAAACTTTCCCCCAATTTTTAAGTGTATAATTGCGAGTGTGTATGGGGCATACATTGTTTATGGCCACAAAATTATGTAAATGAAGCGCAGCATTTCTGGATACCATTAACAAATGCTCTTTGCTATGGTGAGTATCTTTCAAAAAGAAGTTATCCCCTTAATCTTTGTTAGGTGGTCAGCTTTCCTTCCAGGGTTGCCACAAGAGTGTGTCTGATGAAATGCTTGCTCTTTGGAGAGAAGCTCTGCCATGCTCTTGTTGGGTGCTTGTGGTGTTTGTCATAATCAGTCTGTGTTTTTTTTCAGAGGAATCTTTGAAGTCCTTTGTCTCTACAGGTCCGTTTGGCTAAAATTAGATAATATAATCTGGATTGAGCCTTAATAAACTGTCATAGATGCCAGTAGGCTGAAGGAAGAGGGATGCTGGAGGGCTTGGCTCTGGTGTGGGACTTGCCTCTTCCATCAGCCTGCCCCTGCCTGGCATGACTGTCACGCCCGGCAGTAGGGAGGCACCCTTATCAACATCAGTATGAACTGTTATTGAACCTTAATCTCTCTCCTATTTTAGCCAACAAGAATTAAGACAGTAATAAAGGATTCCTTCCATGTCCAAATGATCGTGACGTGCCTCTGGGGTCTGCACACCCACCTGAGGGCACTGGCCACTGATGTACTGTCCCCGTCCTTCCAGCACTTTTCATGGCGTGGCTTCCTGCATACAGAAAAGTTCGTTTCCGGTGTGTCAAACAGGTATCCAAAAATATGGTCTAAGCTACATTTTCTGTGTTCTAGGAGCAAGCTGAGGAAGAAAAGAAGCCCAGGGATGGTGTAACCCCGTTGAGTCACGGTAATCATCACCATCCTTTATAGTCTTAGTACACAATGAATAACTTTTAAATGAAGTTTTTACTAGATCATTTTCGTTGTTTTAGGTTTATTAAGTCTATAATCATAGTATCATTTATTGACGTTGTTACATACTCTTCTGTAGACTTTATCAGAGTCATCTAAGATTTCCAAATATGTACATCAAGAAAAATTCTGAAGCTCTGACCTCATTTATTTGCCTTTTAAAAATGCTTTAAGTAAAACAACTTCCAATCTGTAAACCTTCCCTGAGAACAAGACAATAAGCAATGCTACTTAGTTTATTATAATTCTTTGCGTGAGCTCTTCCCAGAGTAGTTTAAGCTCCTAATAATTACATTTGTGCTCTTCCACTGAAGTCGTGTTTTAGAGGAGGTTGTACATTTGCTCTAAAATGAATATCCCTCATTATGGTTATTAATACATTAATAGGGTTTAGATAACAGCTTTTAAATATTCAGCTAATTCTGATGTTTTAAATTTATGTATTTACTATTTATTTATTTATTTAATTTATTTTTAAGAGAGAAAGCATAAATGGGAGACAGGGAGAGGGAGAGAGAGACTCTTTAGCAGGCTCCATGCCTAGCGCGGAGTCCAAAACAGGGCTTGATCTCACAATGGTGAGATCATGACCTGAGCCAAAATCAAGAGTTGGATGCTTAACTGACTGAGCCACTCAGGGACCTCTCTGGTGTTTTCAATTTAAATCAACAAATGCAGATGGTATTTTCCTGGAATATATATTCCATTATTTTATGATTATTAACTATACAAGCAAACAACTGTTATTAAATTTTCTGTAAAATATAGTTCAATGTCCAACATTTGTGCTACTTTCCATGGGAAGAAAGCATATACATATGATAAATCTTTTCTAATGATCTTTTAAAAGTATGTTAAATATTTGTTGAGTAAGCTTTTTTTAATAAATGATGGAAACAACTAAAAATACGTTGAAAAAAACGACAAGCAAAAATTGAGGTTTTTAAAGACCATTTTATATTGCTCAGTTTTGAGACAAAATATTGAAAATTTGTGATCTTCCATCTAAATGGTTTTGAAATAAAAGTTGTTTTCTGCTCTAAGCAAAATATGCTGCTTTAAATTCCTTTCTTCTCTTGTTGTCAGCCAGTCCCGTCATGTTCTTTGCTGAAAAAGCAAAATAGAATACAGTAATTTGGTAATTATGTAACTTGATGTTCAGTTCCATTGAAATACACTTTAGTTATGCAACATTGGAATTCTAGAAATAAATTTGGACTATACCTGGCCCTAGCAGTGGGGCTTTTTTAAACATTATTTTTTTTCTTGTAAGAGAGAGGTTGTGATTTATTATGTTATTATTCTCCTCTGTAGCTATATTTTCACACTAATACAAATTGCTCTAGATTCTTTTATTCCATGGTTGTAACATTTATTCTAGAAAAAGAAGACGCAGTTAGGCCAACATTTTTTTTTAAAGATATTTATTTATTTATTATTTGACAGTGTGAGAGATGAGACAGATCACAAGTAGGCAGAGAGGCAGGCAGAGAGAGGAGGAAGCAGGTCCCAATGCGGGACTCGATTCCAGGACCCTGAGATCATGACCTGAGCCGAAGGCAGAGGCTTTAACCCACTGAGCCACCCAGGCGCCCCTAGGCCAACAATTTAAGAATATTCAGCCCTCAAAACTTAGATTTTTTAGTAATTTAGTATTTGTAGTTCTGTTATAGCCAAACGTATGTTTATTGTAAATAGTATTTTCAGTTTTAATAGGAAGTGAGATTTTGCTGTTGTTCTTCCATTGTCAGACTAGTTTTTATGGTTAGTGGTCCATTCTCAAAAGTTTCACCTGTGGTATATTCTCAAATCTGAGGTTGTTGCTGTTTGCTCCGACTATTGACCATTCCTTCATGTTCAGAAGAAGGATGGGATTTAGTTTGTGCATACAGCTGCAATAAACTGCTAGTGGAAATGGAAATTGAATTATTTGAGGGGCTTTTGAGGTACTGCTTTTAGTGGGATGAAGGAAGCTATTCTTTAAATTGCCTATTGTTATAATATTACAGTGGGGGTTTTCTTCCTTTAATTTCTGAAAATTGTTTAATTTTTCTTCTGTAGGCTGCTTGCAAAACAAAAGATTTAGTCCCTTACCTATGTCTTAAAAATAGTAACAAAGGAAAAGCAAAAAAAAAAAAAAAGCGTATACATACATACTTATATGTGAACAGAAAATTGTATTAAAGAATAAACACTTAATTCTTAGTCGTGATTTTACAAGGAAGGCATTTCTTTGGAAATCATTACAAAATAATTTATTGAGAGCACAATCTGTGTACTAATACTGACTCCTGTGTTATAGGTGATGAAGCTTTAAGAAATCCTTTGACTTCTTTAGGGTAGAGAACAAGTGAATGGTGGATCTAGGTTTTGAACCCACATCTAGTAATTCTAAAGATTGTGCTCTTTATACTTTACCTGTTATTTAATGTCCTCCATTCTTTGTAGCTATTAAGACAAAAATAGAGAAAATGAATCTTGCTAAGAAATTTGTTGGGAAAGAAAACTGCTCATAATTAAGGTACTAATGCTGTGTAATACAGCCTTCTGTGTCCATGGGAACTGGCTGAACTAGATTTTCCCTGAAATCATCATGCCCTAGGATTAATTTTGTTTTGTTCTTCTGGATACTCTCTGAGCTATAGTATTCCTGGTGATTCAAAAATTTTAACAATTGTCTTGGATACCCCTAAGAAAAGGTTTGTTTTAGTAAGTATTATTTGTTAATAATTATTTCTGACTGAAGGTATCCAAATAGTATTGTCACTCACTCCGTAATACCAGACCTCCACATCTGAGGTCTCCAAGATAAAAACAGCTCATTTCTTTTATTTTTTTATTTTTTATTTTTTAATTTTATTTTTATTATTTGCCCAAGGGGTACAGGTCTGT
>LNAC01002351.1:419-10899 GCA_002007465.1 Ailurus styani | reverse complement strand
CCCACAACCCCCCACCCTGCCCCTCAAGTTCCTCATATCAGAGAAATCATATGATAATTGTCTTTCTCTGATTGACTTGTTTCGCTCAGCATAATACCCTCTAGTTCCATTCACTTCGTTGCAAATGGCAAGATTTCATTTCTTTTGATAGCTGCATAATATTCCATTGTATATATATACCACTTCTTCTTTATCCATTTATCTGTTGATGGACATCTAGGTTCTTTCCATAGTTTGGCTATTGTGGACATTGCTGCTATAAACATTCGGGTGCATGTGCCCCTGAGGATCACTACCTTTGTATCTTTAGGGTAAATATCCAGTAGTGTGATTGCTGGGTTGTAGGGGAGCTCTATTTTCAACTTTTTGAGGAACCTCCACACTGTTTTCCAGAGTGGCTGCACCAGCTTGCATTCCCACCAACAGTGTAGGAGGGTTCCCCTTTCTCCGCATCCTCGCCAACATCTGTCATTTCCTGATTTGTTGATTTTCCTGTTGATACTTTGATCTCAGATATCCAGTCCCCAGAACTGTGAGGCATATATTAATTTCTATTTTTGAAACTACCCATTCTGTGGTATTTTGTTACGGCACAAATCGCAGCCAAACAAACCCATATAAAGTCCTTTCTGTGGAGCATCCACTGGAGTGACCCTGTCACGCAACACCCTGTTGGATCCCCTCAGTGTTTACTTTTTATTCTTTGCTACCTTTGGGAACACTTTTATATGTTAGGTTAGGTTGCTCATCCATTCATTTCACTTTCAATGGACATCTCAGAAAATTTAGAATAAAAACAAAGCATTTTGCACTAATGTATTTTTACCTATTTGCTTTTAAAGAACTATGAATTAAGAACAAAGGAAATTTTAGTCATAACCATGAAATTAATAGTTAAGAAATTAGAAAACTTTTCAAATAAGCTGGCTAAAATTTGTGTAAAAATTTAAGGTCAGGTTTGGGATTTTTTTGTTGTTGTTGTTTTTCCTTACTTTGTTTTTCCTTCTTAAAAATAAAGCCAGACATTTTTTGTTAAGGAGAGTGACTGCCCATTTTTTTTTCCAGTCAGCTAATGAGAGTGACATTTTGGACTATAGTGAAATGTGACTGCTATAATCCTCTTTTCTCAAGCCTTGCCCATTGAATTCACAATCATTCGTCAGCAGATCAAAATTCTGCCATTAAAGCACCAGTATTTCCAAAGGGGAATGTATCCATTTCATTGTGAAATCTAGAAATTATTCTACAAATAAGCGGAAAAAAAATATATCAGTTGCCTGCATTATTAGAAGACTCTGCTAGGCACTTAAGTATTATCTCATTTGACCAGCTTCTGATGAAGATACTATTTTTTTAAATATTTTATTTATTTATTTATTTATTATTTTTGTCAGTGAGAGAGAGGGCATGAACAGGGGGAGTGGTGGGCAGAGGAGAAGCAGGCTCCCTGCTGAGCAAGGAACCAGATACAGGACTAGATCCCAGGGCCCTGGGATCATGACCTTAACCGGCTGAGCCAACCAGGTCCCTGATGAAGGAACCTTAACCTTTTACCCTGAAAGCAAATTAAGGCTTAGTTTGGTTAGTGATATGGCCATAGTTTAGAAGTAGAAATAAAATATGTTGCAACATCAGTCAAATACCTGGAGACACTCACTGTGCCACTAAGGCATCAATAAATCAGAATGTTTGTGGCTTGATGTGCTGGCCAGGGAAGTCTCTGGGAAAGCCCCTTGGTCCATCAGTGGAAATTTATGGCAGCAGTTTTAACAGATGCCATTGGAAACATGTCTTCAATAGGAAGTCCCTTCTGACAGCTGTTTACTTTGTGATGATGTCTTGGCAACATTTCTGCTAAGTGAGGGTTTCTGATATCACCACTGGGGCTTCAGTCAATGGCAGATCCCATGGAGAATGCTTCTGTTTTCTCTAGATGTCCCTCTGAATGCAGTGCATACTGTGTGTGCTCCACCAGCTGCCTTTGGATTCTGCTGGCATTCCAAGGTATCTTCCCCAGACATACTTTCTCTCTCCTGGACATCATCTTTAATGGGGTGCTACCAGAGCCCATGTTGCCTGCACACGTGAAGTTCCAGAGTGATGGGAAATATATGTCCTCCAAGTCCTGCCCTTTCTGCAAATGGATGCAGAAGTAAAAATACCCCAGCTCCCACATTTTGCCTGATGGGGCAACTCTGAATGTGGTCCATACCAATTTTTTTCTTAGCCCCCTTCTTTACTTGCACCCCCTTACACACATTTTACTGGTTTTCCAGCAACATGTCTTAGTAAATTACTTCTGATTCAGTACTTGTCTTAGGGTTTGCTTGCTGCTGAAAAGCCTAGGACATAGCACATCTTGTGCTTTGAGTCATTTTGTTATTTTATTCACACACACACACACACACACACATAGATGTGCAGACACACAATTAGTATTTTATTTGGAATGGCATTGAATTTTTAATACATTTGGTGTGAATTGATGCCTTTGTTTAGATTTAACTAGCAACAAACCCTAAGAGAAGTGCAAATAGTAATTTGGAAGATGAAAGAAGGACTACTATAGAAACACTATCAGGAAGGGAGGGACACAGCCACATTTTACAATAAAGTGTTTAATTTTGCAATTCACCAATCCTGCAGGGAAGCTCTGGAAACCAGCACAGTTCAAAGGCCTCAGAATTGTCCTAATGGAGCATTAATACAGCAACTCCACAGTTATTGGTTGAAAGCTGCCCCAGGAGATAATTATTCTCCAATCTTCCAGCCAACACATAAATAGGCAAAGGAGACCTTGGTGGCCAATAAAATGAGCAGGTAAATGGGAAGTTAGGCTGCCATGCCCTAAAGCCATAGGAGTGTAGGGAAATGAGAAGGACATCACAGATAACTACAACTGATACCTGCACAAAAGTGACTTCCCATCCATGGACACAGAATATAGAATGCAGAATGATTAAATTGTCTTTTTTCCCCTCTCTACAAGTTTCTGTATATATTTTTAATATCCTCCAATTACTTAGTACTAAATATTTACATTTTATTTTTTTTAAGTTTATTGTGTTATGTTCATCACCATGCAATACATCATTAGTTTTTGATGTAGTGATCCAAGATTCATTGTTTATGCACCACACCCAGTGCTCCATGCAACACATGCCTTCCTTAACACCCACCACCAGACTCACATATTCCCCTACCCTCCTCCCCTCTGAAACCCTCAGTTTGTTTCTCAGAGTCCACAGTCTCTTATGTTTTGAATCCCCCCAAACCCTCCCCTTCTCTTTTCCTTTCCTTCTTCTAATGTCTTCCATGTTATTCCTTATGTTCCACAAGTAAGTGAAACCATATAATTGACTTTCTCTGCTTGACTTTTTCACTCAACATAATTTCCTCCATTCCTGTCCATGTTGATACAAAAGTTGGGTATTCATCTTTTCTGATGACTGTGTAATATTCAATTGTATATATGGACCATATCTTCTTTATCCATTCATCTGTTGAAGGGCATCTCAGCACTTTCCACAGTTTGGCTATTATGGCCATTGCTGCTATGGCCCTTCTTTTTACTACATCTTTATCTTTGGGTTAAATACCCAGTAGTGAAATTGCTGGGTCATAGGGTAGCTTTATTTTTAATTTTTTGAGGAACCTCTACACTGTTTTCCAAAGTGGATGCACCAACTTGCATTCCTACCAACAGTGTAAGAGGGTTCCCCTTTCTCCACATCCTCTCTAACATTTGTTGTTTCTTGCCTTGTTAATTTTTGCCATTCTAACTGGTGTAAGGTGGTATCTCAATGTGGTTTTGATTTGAATTTCCCTGATGGCTAATGATGTTGAACATTTTTTCATGTGTCTGCTAGCTATTCATATGTCTTCATTGGAGAATTGTCTGTTCATGTCTTCTGCCCATTTTTTGACTGGATTATCTGTTCCTTAGGTGTTCGTTGGAGAAGTTCTTTACAGATCTTGGATATCAGCCCTTTGTAGTGTCATTTGCAAATATCTTCTCCCATTCCGTGGGTTGTCTCTTTGTTTTGTTGACTGTTTCATTTGCTGTGCAGAAGCTTTTTATCTTGATGAAGTCCCAAAATTTCACCTTTGCTTTTGTTTCTCTTGCTTTTGGAGATGTGTCTCAAAAGAAGTTGCTGTGGCTGATGTTGAAGAGATTACTGGCTATGTTCTCCTCTAAGATTTTGATAGATCCCTGTTTCACATTGAGGTCTTTCATCCATTTTGACTTTATCTTTGTGTATGGTATAAGAGAATAGTTAAGTTTCATTGTCTTACATAGCTTTGGATCAGCCAGTAAATCAGAGAAGAACTTAAACAATTCGTGGAAACCAATGAGAATGAAGAACATTGGTCCAAAACCTATGGGATACTACACAGAAGATCCTAAGGGGGAAATACATAGCCATCCAAGCCTCACTCAAAAAAAAATAGAAAAACAAACTCTCTTTACACCTTAAAGAACTGGAGAATCAAAAAGAAATTAAGTCAACCCCATGCATGGGAAGGGAAATAATTAAAATGAGAGCAGAGATCAATGAGTTAGAAACCACAGATATGGTAGAATACATCAATAAAACTAGAAACTGGTTCTTTGAAAGAATTAATAAGATCGATAAACCACTGATATGAAAGAAAAGAGAGAGGACCGAAATTAATAAAATTATGCATAAAAGGGGAGAGATCATGACTAATACCAGGGAAATAGAAACAATCATCAGAAACTATTATCAACAGCTATATGCCAATAAGTTAAGCAACTTAGAAGAGATGGATGTATTCCTGGAAACCTATGAACTTCCAAGACTGAAACAGGAAGAAACTGACAATCTGAATAGACTGATATCTAGTAATGAGATTGAAGCAGTGATCAAATACTTCCCCCCAAAAAAAGAAAGAGTCCACGACCTGATGGATTCCCTGGGGAACTCTACTAAACATTCAAAGAAGAAATAATACCTATTTTTCCTGAAGCTGTTTTAAAAAAATAGAAACAGAAGGAAAACTTCCAGACTCTTTCTCTGAAGCCAGCATGACCTCAATCCCCAAACCAGATAAAGATCCCATCAAAAAGGAGGATTCCAGACCAATATCCCTGGTGAATATGGATGCCAAGATCCTCAACAAGATCCTAGCTAATAGGATCCAACAGTACATTAAAAAGATTATCCAACATGACCAGGTGGGATTTATCCCCGCAATGCAAGTGTGGTTCAACATGTACAAATCAATCAATGTGATAGAACAAATCAATAAGAGAAGAGAGAAGAACCACATTGTCCTCTCAATTGATGCAGAAAAAGCATTTGACAAAATGCATCCTTTCCTGATTAAAACTCTTCAAAATATAAGGATAGAGGGAATATTCCTCAACTTCATAAAATCCATCTATGAAAAACCCATAGCAAATATCATTCTCAATGGGGAAAAGCTGAGAGCCTTCCAATAGAGATGAGGAACACAACAAGGATGAACACTCTCACCACTATTGTTCAACACAGTACTAGAAGTCCTACCAACAGCAATCGGACAACAAAAAGAAATAAAAAGTATTCAAATTGGCAAAGAAAAAGTCAAACACTCTCTCTTTGCAGATGATATGATACTTTATATGGACAACCCAAAAGACTCCACCCTCAAATTACTAGAACTCATACAACAATTCAGTAATGTGGCAGTATACAAAAATTAATGCACAAAAATCAGTTGCTTTCTTACACGCTAACAATGAAACTGTAGAATAGAAAATTAGAGAATTGATTCCATTTACAATAGCACCAAAAACCATAAAATATCTTGGAATAAACCTAACCAGAGAGGTAAAGGATCTATACTCAAGGAACTACAGAACACTCTTGAAAGAAATTGAAGAAGAGGGCGCCTGGGTGGCTCAGTGGGTTAAAGCCGCTGCCTTCGGCTCAGGTCATGATCCCAGGGTCCTGGGATCGAGGCCCGCGTCGGGCTCTCTGCTCAGCAGGGAGCCTGCTTCCTCCTCTCTCCTCTCTCTCTGCCTGCCTCTCTGCCTACTTGTAATCTCTCTCTCTGTGTCAAATGAATAAATAAAAAAAAAAAATTAAAAAAAAAAAAAGAAATTGAAGAAGACACAAAAAGGATGGAAAAACATTCCATGCTTATGGATCAGAAGAATAAACATTGTTTAAATGTCTATGCTGCCAGAGCAATCTATACTTTCAATGTCATCCCGATCAAAACACTAATGGTATTTTTCAAAGTGCTGGAACAAACAATCCTAAAATTTGTATGGAACCAAAAAAGACCCCGAATAGCCAAGGAAATGTTGAAAAAGAAAAACAAAGCTGGGGCATCATGTTGCCTGATTTCAAGCTCTGTTACAAAGCTATGATCACCAAGACAGCATGGTTCTGGTGCAAAAAGAGACATAGTCCAATGAAACAAAGTAGAGAGCCCAAATATAGGCCTTCAATTCTATGGTCAAATAGTCTTTCACAAAGCAGGGAAAAAATATCCAGTGGAAACAAGACAGTCTCTTCAATAAATGGTGCTGGGGAAATTGGAAAGATTTACATTTTAAATTATACTTCAAATGCTACATTTTAAGTTTTTCCTCTAATTATTGCCTATTGGTACATGAAAAGATAATCAATTTTTTAAAAGAAACCTTTAATTAGTTTACTTATTATCAACTTTATTTACTTCTTCCTCTACAGATTAATTCTTCCTGTTCTAGAATTTTATGTAAATGGAATTATAAGTTTAGAATATTTTCAACTTGACTACTTTCACTCAGCTTATTTTTTTAGGTTTATTATTTTTTTGTGTAAAATTAATCCATCCCCTTTTTATTAGTGAAAAATATTTTCTTAGTGTAGATAGACAATAATTTATTCATCCATTCATTGACTGATGGAAAGCTAATTTTTTTCCGGTTTTGAGATTTGAGGATTAAAGCTACTATAAGCATGCATATGCAAGTCTTTGCATGGACATAACTTCACAGTTCTTCTGGTAAATACCTGGGTGTGAAATTACTTGGCCATATATAAAAGTATGCTTCACTTTATAAGAAACTGTCCAACAGTTTTACAAAGTGACTGTGCCATTTTATATTTCCATCAGGAAGATTATGAATGTTCTGGTTGCTCCATTTGGTATTATTCATCTTTTAAATAATAATCATTCAACTAGATGTGTAGTGGCTTTCCTTCTCCGTTTTTCTTTCCTTTTTTTTTTTACTTGTATCTTTCAAAGAGAAAGAGCAGAAGTTATTACGTTGGGAAAGTCCAATTTGTGACATTTTTCTTTGATATGATTTTTATGTTCTGTGATAAGTAATCTTGACTTATTTCAAGGAGGTGAACATTTTCTCCTATATTTTCTTCCTGGAGATTTATATATTTAATTTTTATACTCAAACCTATATTAAATTACATTAAACATATCTAGTTAAATCTTGTAAGTGGTGAGAGGTAAGGACTGAGCTTCACTTTTATTAAAAAGACTATTCCCTATTGACTTATCTTCACTCCTTTTGTCAAAAATCAATTAACCAAATAAGTATGAATCTAATTCTTGTTTCTGTTCTGTTTTACTCTGGTAGACAATGTCTTGATTACTGTACATACATAATAAATCTTTAAATCTAGTTTTGATCTTTTAAAAATTGTTCTAAGTCTATACAATTTCCATATTATTTTCGGATTATCTTGTTGATTTCTGCAAAAAAAATGCCTACTTGGATTTTGACTGGTATAGAATTAAATCTACAAATCAATTTGTAAACAATTGGCTTTTTAAGAGCAAAGAGTCTCTTAATCCATTAAGTTGGATATGTCTATTCATTTAGCTCGGTATTCTCTAAATTTTCTGAGTAGTGCTCATACCATATATTACACCACATATTTTGTTTAAATTATTACTAAAAATCTCATATTTTAATGCTATTATAAGTAGTATTATTCTTTAAATTTCATTTTTAATTATCTATTTTTAATATGGAAGTGTAACTTAGTTTTGTCATTGACCTCGTACCTGAGACTTTGTTAAATTAACATATAAGTTTAAATAATTTTTTTGTAGATTTGTTAGTATTTTCTACATACAGAATCATGTTTTCTTTTTTATTTTCCAATTACTTGTTTTTATTTCTTCTACTTGGCTGATTGTTCCTGCTAGAATGTAGAGTAGGACTCAATAGGAGGGGCAAGAAAAGTTGTCTTTTCCTTGTTCCTGATCTTAGAAGGAAAGTTGTTAATCTTCCACCATTAAACATGATGTTAGCTAAGGGTTCTTTGTAGATGTCCTTTATCAGGTTGAACGAATATCTTTTATTCAAATTTCCTGGGTGGTTTTATCATAAATTCACTTATGGTAAATAAAATATTCACTTATCAAGAATTGGTGTTGAATTTAATCAAATGCTTATTTTATTTATTGGAATATAATACTGCTTTCTCTTTTAACCTATTAATATGGCAAGTTGCATTGACTGATCTAATGTTAAAATGATTTTGTATTTCTGGAATGAACTCCATTTGGACATGATATATTGTCTTTTCCATATAGTGCTAGATTCAAATGGCCAATGTTTTGTTGAAGTGTTCATGCTCAATTTCTTTTCTTGAAATATCTTTAGTTTTGGGGCACTTGGGTGGCTCACGTGGTTAAGCAACTGCCTTTAGCTCAGGTCAATCCCAGGATCCTGAGATTGAGCCACTCATTGGGCTCCCTGTTCTGTGGCAAGCCTGTTTCTCCCTCTCCCTCTGCCTGCAGCTCCCCCTGCTGTGCTCTCTCTCTCTCTCCCTGTGTGTCAAATAAATAAAGTCTTTTTTAAAAAAGAAATATCTTTAGTTTTGGGATCGGGTTATCAAAGTAAAAATGGTCTCATAAAATTAGGTGGGAACAATTGATTTTTAATGTTTACCTTCTGAAAGAATTTACAGTTCCTTTTCTAAATAAAAAATAGATTGTTTGTCATACATTTTAAAAATCTTCTTACTACTTACTGAATTTTTGTCTACCTATTCACTTATTAGTCACTTATTAGTCATTGTTCTCTAAAGAAACAGAACCAAACCATCACAAAGCATGTTCAAATTTTCCAAAATGATAAAGATCTCTTCACTTTTACATCTGGTTCTGTACATTGAGATTTTGAATATTGTGAGGCTATATTAGGTTTATGCAAATGTAGAATAGCTATACCTCCCCAAACTTGAAATTTTCACCAGTATTAAATGTTTCTCATTTTTAAAAAATGTTTCTTATTTTATGTTAAAATCTACATTTTCTAATGCTGATATGGTAACAGATGCTTTATTTTGGTTAATGGCTTCATTATATATATAATATATATTTTAATATATGATATATATTTTAATATATATATTAATATGACTTGATCTCCAACTTCCTAATTTTTATGTTTTAGATAAAAAACTAAAAATAGTGTAGTTGATTTTTAGGACTTTTTAAAGTCTAATCTTATTGTCTTTTGAGTATATATATTAGTTCTATATTTTATAATTAGTGATATGTTTGATTTTACTTCTATCCACTTGTTATTTAATTTTTAATTAGCCCACCTTTGCAAACCCTCTCCCTTTATTTTCTTCTTTACCTTCTTTGACCAGATTGAATTTCATTATTTTACTTCCCCCTTCTGTTATCTTGGTAGTTGTACTGCTTTTTAATTATTTTGGAAGTTATTATATGTATTACTATAAATCTCCCTGACTTATAAGAATTGTTGACACTTGGCTTGTTTTTCATTATTTTCAGATGATAAAAAGACTTTATAAACTTTAACATCATTTACTTTTGTTTACTTAATTTGGCATTATGGTTGTATGGTAATTATATATACACTTAAATTTCCATAATGCATTATTTTTATTTTATATTGTCAATATTACCACAATATATACCCTGTGCATGATTGTCAAAGTGCTTCCCTTTAAGAAAATTTTATTCTGCTGGGGGCACCTGGGTGACAGTGGGTTAAGCCTCTGCCTTTGGCTCAGGTCATGATCTCAGGGTCCTGGAACCAATCCCTATATTGGGCTCCCTGCTCAGTGCGGAGCCTGTTTATCCCTCTGCCCCTTCTCCCTTGTTATTCTCTCCATCTAAAATGAATGAATAAAATCTTAAAAAAAAAAAGAAAAGAAAAAGAAAATTTCATTCGGCTTAGCCAACAATATTTTGAGTCAGATACACAGATGAATAAATTTTCCTGGTTGTTTGCTAAGAATGTCTTTTTTTTTTTTTTTGGAGACTATTTTATTTATTTATTTTTTTAATTTTATTTTTATTATTTGCCCAAGNTTAAAAAAAAAAAGAAAAGAAAAAGAAAATTTCATTCGGCTTAGCCAACAATATTTTGAGTCAGATACACAGATGAATAAATTTTCCTGGTTGTTTGCTAAGAATGTCTTTTTTTTTTTTGGAGACTATTTTATTTATTTTTTTTTTTAATTTTATTTTT
>LNAC01002350.1:0-17701 GCA_002007465.1 Ailurus styani | reverse complement strand
GTCTCATGCTAGTATGACCAGCTATGGTAAATCTCTAATGTTTTACACTCAAGCCTATCACTGACAGGTTAAAGAAGTCTTCCCAGANAAAGAAGTCTTCCCAGATCCCAGTTCAAACTTTCCTGTTGGCCATAGTCTACCACGTGGTGACAGTATTCTGGAAAAGCCATTACAAGAATACAGCTTTTGAACCCCACAGAAAGGGATCTTCCCAAATGCTCCCAATCAGTGGCATTACTACAGTACTAGAAGGTGCTGAGTCTTGCATACACATCTCAGAGCTAAAGAAGGCATTTCATGACACCAGCTTCTGTACAAATACCGGAGGTCGTTTTTCAAAAGTGTTTCCACAGTCCACCAATAAAAATTTGCAATTTCAATTTTTTTAATTACCGTAACACTAAATAAATAAAATGCTTAGGTATAAAAAACAAAGTATGAGGAGTTATACACTGAAAACTATAAAACACATGAATGAAATGAAAGAAGATTCAAATACATGAATATCAAAATTGTATTCCTAGAGGAAAATAATGTGATGAGATCAATATTATTTTACAATTAGATATGTAGATACTAAAGTCCTGATCAAAATTCCAGCAAGCTTTTTTCATAGATATGGACAATCTAATTCTAAAGTTATATGGGTGGGACACTTCAGTGGCTCAGTGGGTTAAGTGTCTGACTCTTGATTTTGGTTCAGGTCATGATCTCAGTGTCATGAGATCAAGTCCTACATCGGGTTCTGCATTAAGCAGGGAGGAGTCTGCTTAAGAATTTCTCCCTAACCCTCTGTCCCACCCCCTGCCACATTTCTCTAAAAAATAAATAAATAAATAAATAATAATACATTAAAATAATGTCATCAAGGCAAGGAAAACAAACGGACAAAACAGTTATTAAAGAAACAATAAAGTTTGAAGGCTCACCCCCTATTTTTACCCTATTCTAAGACTTCCTAGAAAATTTCCATAATAGGGACATTGTGACATTGGATAAAGGTTAGACTTACATAAAAATGGAAGAGAGTATGGAGTGCAGAAATTGACCTAAGTGTGATCAGATAGGTTTTGACAACTTTTTAAAGCAAGTCATTGCAGAAAGTGATTTCTTTTCAAGAATATTGCCAGAACACCCAGATGGCAATATGGGATGTGGTGGTGGTGGGGGTGGGGAGAATGAGCAAATTAGCCCTTGACTGAGTCTAGTGTCTGTACCTCGGTGGTCAGGAAGACTGTTCTCCTGTGTTTCCAGGAGTCACAGAACCAAAAATCATTGTGCAGGAGGAATCCTCAAATAGATTAATCTTCTAATTCCTTATTTTATGCATGAGGAAATGAGATCCAGGATGGTGGTGTGACTGGCTGCTCTGTGGTGGAGCTGAGTCAAAGTCTGGGGATACTGGAAAAGAGAGTAAGAGACAGCCACTGCTGGGGTAGCCAGCAGGGCTCTCAGTCCTACATTAATTGTTGGATTGAGTGTGTGGANGAGAGCAGGAAAGGAGACTGGCTTCATCTGAACTCCCACATGTCCTCCACAGCTGGGTCTCCCTCATTTTGCTCTTTAATTACAAGTCCTGGGATACTCTTCATCCTTAATTGAAGCATAGTTGACACAAAATGCTACATGAGTTTCAGCCATACAACATAGTGAGTGGACAACTCTAAAGGCCATGCTGTGCTCACCACAAGTGTAGTCACATGTGCACCATACGACCCAATGGTGACAGCCAGAGTGTCCATAGTCCCTACACAGCACCTTCTGTCAGTCCTGGGACACTTGTGACCAGAGAAAAATGTGCCCCCTCTGTACCACAAAGTTGGCCTTGGGCAATCTCCTACTTCATGCTCTACCTACATTTCTATTGTCTGCTTCTTCCCCCTGGCCTCTGAGAATACTGAGGGTAGGGCTTCCTTTACTATGGAGGTGCTGAGGGTCACAGTGTTGGTTTATGAAATGAAGGCCAATGTGGTAGGCTTAAAGGATCATCCACCCAGACCTTAGTGAGGATAGGAAACATTCTACTCTGCCAGCCAGGACACCCATCATGCAACAGACAGCCTGAATTTCTTAGTCTTCAGTTGATGATAGTAGAAGCACAGTGCTAATATTTGCTTTTCTGGGCTTCTTGACTCATTTCAATTCCATCTCAGAGAGCACACTCATTTTCCTTTCACTCACTTCATGAAACTATTCACTGTACATTTACATCTGAAAATGACACTCAATAGGAGGTGATGTCATGTCTTTGGGATAGTCAAGTTTTTGATCCTCTGAAGTTGGCAAAAAACAAAATGCGGAAAGTGTCTTTTGAGACCCATGGATCATAAAACATCTCTCTGGTCAAATCCAACAATGTAATTCAACCACCGTTTTTATTTTATTTTATTTTATTTTTTGACAGAGAGAGACACAGCGAGAGAGGAAACACAAACAGGGGGAATGGGAGAGGGAGAAGCAGGCTTCCCGCTGAGCAGGAAGACTGATGTGGAACTCAATCCCAGGACCCATGGATCACAGCCCAAGCCGAAGGCAGACACTTAATGACTGAGCCACCCAGGCACCCTTCAACCACAGTTATAGCATCACACAGTGATTTCACTGTTCTAAAAGGCCTCTGTGCTCCCCCTAGTCATCCCCACCCCCTCCCCACCCTTGGAAACCACTGATCTTTTTATGGACTATCTATACATTTGCTGTCTTCAGGATGTTACACAGCTGAGTCATTCCTTTCCAGATTGGTTTCTTTCACTTGGTAATATGCATGGACATTTCCTCCATGTCTTTTCAACATCAGCCACCAAGTGACGGACCTTCTGAATGCTGAGTGGTCAGTGGAGGTGCTCCAGGATGCTAGTCCATGGTGACACTTCTGAACCCCAGGGATGAGGAGATGCTACAGTTTTCCATGGAGACACACCAGTGACCATGCGAGGAATGAGAATGGAATTGGTATTGGACTTTTCATTGGCGATATTTCACTGATTTCTAAGAGAAAATGATGTTGTATCCAGAATCTTATACTCAGTTAAAAAATTTATTGAAAATGATCCCAAAATAAAGGCATTAATTGAAAATACAAGGACTTGAAAGATTTACCACCCAGAGAACTTTGTGTTTTTCTCTTCGTTTGGGAGTGGACTCAATGTAAACGAATAGGGAATACGAGAAGCAGCATCACCACCTAGTAATGAATGGGTGTGNACCACCAAGTAATGAATGGGTGTACATGAGGCTGTGCTCCAGGCTGGAGACAACTAGTCCATGTGAGAATAGGAACTAGAGGAGTTGCATAGGACACCTTCATGGAGGAAAGGTGTTCCAGATTAATGTCATGGCTATTAAGCAGAGTCATCGGAAGATTAAGGAAGTGGCATCTTATATTATTATGACAAAATGACATGATGCCATTCTCTTCCCCTTCTTATGTTCCTTCCAGATTTCTTTAATTATCTTCTCCCTTCAGGGACTCAGATTTGGTGACATAGGTTTGTCTCTTCCCCTGTGTGAGTCCAGTCACTTTACTTGAGTCTTGGACATCAAGATCATAATCACTGAATCATAAGCATAAGCCAAAATCATGATCACGTTATAAGTTTTAAGAACTCTCAGGTGTGTTCAGCATGCTGACAAATAGAGAAGAGAAAAAATGCTTTAAGGAAAATGGGATTGTTGGCCAATACATCCTAAGAGTGAGGAGGTAGGACATATTGCCAGGCTTGTACAGAAAACAGAAGGTACTTTGTCAAAAGCCTAACGGAAACCTAAGGAAGACCTAAAACCATATAGGACTGGCAGAAATTCTGAGTGTGGAAACTCAATATCAGCTAAGTTCTTGGTCCTTCATTAATAAGTTATTTGTATTTAAGAGAGACAGAGGCAAAGGCACAAATAATTAAAAGTGGTTATAGGGGAATAAGGCTTGGGTGGGAGAATATAGCTTGGATAGGGGTGAGAGGCTTTTTCAGTTAATTTTATAGTCTCCTGTATTGTCATGGTTCACCACTGCATACTTTTGTTATTCTGATTTATAAAAATGAACTAAATTTCTTTCAACATGCATTATATCCCCACTTTATGCAAGGAAGTAAGAACGTGGATTGCTGAGCTGTAGGAAGATCCACCTTGCACCCACTCTGGCACTTTGGAAGGCTGGTGTGAACTCCAGAGCCGGAGATTCCCAGGAGAACCCACAGGCCATGGTATACACAGCAGGATTCTGTAGGGTCTTTAGTCTCCTCTACCTCAGGGGAGGGTTCACGTGCTACTGTCATTTGCCCTCCCTCTTACTCCTGAGCACTCCCTCACTCTCTTTTGAGACTTCCTTATTTTCCTGCTTTTTCTCCTGAAACCTAGAGCCACAAACTGGATAAAGTCTGTGTGACCCAGGCTAGAAGCAATGGCCTGTGAGTGTTGGCAAAGGCTGGTGCTCGAATAGAAAGCAGGGAAGACATGTCCAGGGACCAAGAGGGTCAGGATGGGATTGGGGAGGACACGGCTCCTTCCTGCTTTGCCCATGCAAGCCTGAGTCACTCACATCTGCCAGTTTTCTAGGGAGCCTGTGGCTGGGGACAGGGCAGGAAGAAGGGGTGGGGCAGGGGCCAGACCTAGGGTAGGTGGTCGAGGGGCGGAGGCAGCAGACAGGGTGGGAGGCTAGATCTGGGCCCCACTGTCTTGGCCTGGGGTGGGCAGGTGGACCGAATGGGGCAGGCGGAGGTGGGGGGCTATGTCTGGGATCCGTGGTCCGGGCCGGGGGTGAGCAGCTGTACAGGATGGGGCCGGGCGTGGGCCCTCCCCGAGGCAGCTCCAGGCTCCAGGATCTGCGCCTGGCCGGGCGGGGAGAAGATGGGCCCCAGGTCGCCATGGCTCCATCAGCGCACATCCTCTCCCACCTCCCGGGCTTCCGTGGACCCCAGTGCCATGCCCTAATTGTGGGTCTGCTGCACGCGGAGACTCCATCCATCCTGAGGCCCCTCCTGTGACGCACCCCACCTCCCACATGGCTGTCCGGCGCTCCCGGTCCTCTCCTTCCCACTGCGTCCCTCTCCATAGTTCTCCACCCCACTCCATCACCCCTCATCCCCATTTCCGCCCCCTGCATCCCCCTCCGTCCATATCCTAGTCCTTTCTGCCACTCTGTGTCCCTCTTCATAGACCTCCACCCTTTCCTTCAAGTTATTTCCCCCTCCTTCCCTCCTCTATCCCTCCCTCCATCTCCCTGTCTCCCTTCTGTTCCCCTGCATCCTTATCTGTCCCTCTGGCCCCCTTTCATTACCCTGTGTCCCTCCCAGTCCCTTCTGTCTCCTCTCAACCCACCAGTGCCCCTTTCAGTGCCCCTCCATCCCCTTCAATTCTCATCCTCTGTCCCCTCTGCCCCCGTGTCCCTCCCCATCTCTCTTCATTCACTTTCTCTTCCCCCTCTGTCCTCCCTCCACCCCTCTGTGCCCCTTTTCATAGTCCTCCACCCCCCTGTGTCCCNCCCCCCTCATTCCCTCTTCATCCTCCTGTGTCCCCCTTCCTTCCCCCTCTGTCCCTCTCCTGGTCCCCTTAGCCCCCTGCATGCCTCTCCATAGTCCTCCATCCTCTTCCTTCCCCTTCCAGGCCCCCTTCATTCCTCTTCAGCCCCCTCCTAATCCCTGTGTCCTCTCCCTCACCCTACCCTTCAGTCCACCACCATCTTTCTCTCAGTCCCCTTTAGCACCTCCTGCTCTGTCCTCCAGTGACACTTCCCATCCTCCTTCATCCCTCCCAGTGCCTCCTGGTCCCTCCCTATTCCCCTCTGTCCTCCTCCATCCTCCTCCCTCCCATAGCTCACTGTTGTTACAAGTATTTAAGATCTGTGAACTTTCTCTTCTGCACTGAACACTGTGGTATGATTGCAAGCATCTTATAAGCCAGATTGGGAAAGAGAATGGGTTGGATTACTTATTTTTCTTTTTTTTTTAAAGTATGAAGCCTTTTTATAAAAATTAATTAATTAATTAATTAATTAATTAATTTGATACAGAGAGAGATTACAAGTAGGCAGAGAGGCAGGCAGAGAGAGAGGAGGAAGCAGGCTCCCCGCGGAGCAGAAAGCCCAATGCGGGCCTCAATCCCAGGACCCTGAGATCATGACCTGAGCCGAAGGCAGAGGCTTTAACCCACTGAGCCACCCAGGCGCCCTGGGTTGGATTACCTTGTGAACTCTCCTCCTGGGGTACACCCAGTGTTGCCTGGTGGGTGTTCACAGTCCCACAAATGACAAGCTCTTGCTGTGCTGATTTCCCCTAAAATAAATAAATAAATAAATAAATAAATAAAGGAAGGAAGGAAGGAAGGAAGGAAGGAAAGAAAATCTACCATTGTATGTGCACAAATGCAAATTTAAACCATTTTATCATTCAAGACTGCCTCGGGCTGAGGAATGTCCCCCGAGCCCTATGAGGTCTTCTATCCCTTGATGGCTTCCCTTCCAGACCCAACTATGGGGTCTACTGATGCTGCTGGGAGCAAGTCCTCACANGCAAGTCCTAACACTCAAATGCTCAGGTTTCTGCCTCAAAATGCCCACAGCCCATTCTGTAGGACAAATTTCATGTTGACCTGCTGGTCCTGGGGTGCAGCTTCTTGCTCTCCTCCTCCACCAGCACTGCCCACTCACCTCTCCACAAGAGGGTGCTGCTTGACTCAGGGCTCCTCACACTCCTCCAGCATAAGGCCTGGACATAAGGCTCTCCAATAGGAAATTGCGGAGAGCCTTGCTTGAGTGTGCAGACACCATGCCAAGCCATCAGCTGCCATGCAAATGTCCTACCTAAGTGAGTACTTTCCCACCATTGCAGTCCCCCATACCAAGCTCCTCCTCTAGTGGGGCAGTGGGAGAAAGAAACAGGAAAGAAGCTGGCTCTTCCTGTTACAGCTACAGGGGTGTCACTCAGTTGGAGGAGGGACAGACCAGGGCAGGGGAGATTTAAATTCTACAAGGGTCTGGTGATTGTATGTCAGACTAACTGGACCTCTACTCCTCCTCAGTGTGACCAGGAGTCAGGATATTTCCTAAGCCCTTCCTTCCTAGGAAGAATTGATGTTGCATTCCTCTGAACAGAGAGGAAATAGCAAAATCCTCATAAATCATACTTTCTGATTTCCTGATGTTGAGCTAGGAGCAGCAAGTCTGACCCTGGACTCTGAGATGTGCATACTGGGGGCCCCAGCACACTGGGAGCTGCAGCCACAGCAGACCAAAGACGACAAAACAGGGCACCCAGCCTCGGAGTGATTCTCACACAGTGCTGAGGAGCAGCCCAGCCCTGGGGAGCTCCCAAGTGGGAACTTCCTGTCACCCCATCCCAGCCAGGGTAGTGAGTCTCAGGGACATTTCCTACCTGACTACTGAGGGCTGTATTTGCTGTCTGTACCTGCTTATCTGTATCCACAGCTACCTGTCAGGTTCATGTGTGAGCTTGCATCTTAGTCTTGCAGTTGTTTCTACCTGGAATTTCAGAGTCTCCCACCCCTTTGTCCTCCTTGAATGATTTCTCAATCTTTCTCCTATCATAACACAGATTGTCTCTCTATGTCACACACAGAATATGTCCCTGACGTCCCCCAAACATGGCAGGAGGGAGAGAATCATGACCGACTACACGCAGAAGAATATATGCAGCAACAATCTGAAGAGAACCAATATATTTATTTTTTAAATCTTTTACTTTCTTGTGTAATGTAATGATGACCTGTGCACTCCACAATCACCCCCAGAAACAGACCATCTCTCACAACTTGTACCTCCCTCTGTGTTCCTATTCACTCCAGCTCTCTCCACAGCCCCTGGGAAACAAGTTCATGACATTTGTGATTATGATTCTGTCTTGACTTTGTTCTTGCTTACATATGCTTGCCTAAACAGTATATGGTTTCATTTCCATGAAGCTTTACTGAAGGCATATTTTACTGGTTTTTACTACGCAATCTGTACATGATGCTGAAAGGCTATTTCCTGACTATATAGCTCTGGTTCACTCCTGTCAACACTGAGCACCTCAGCTTCTGCCTCAGTTCTCTGTCTGTGGCTCTCCTCATTCACAAATTATGGGGACTACTGCTAGGAGCAAATGTCCATGTCTCCTGTATGTTTTTGCTGAGTGACACTCAGCTCTATTCTGAGGACTGGAAGTGCTGATCCTGAGGTACAGGAACCTGCACTTTTATAAGATTCAGCCCTATTGTTTCTTCGACTGGTTTTACTGACTTCCATTCCCAGCAGCCATAGCTCAGAGATTCTGTCAAACTACATTCTCACCAATACCCGGTAGTTTCCAACATTTGAAATGTCCCAACTGAATTAATGTATGATGTCATGTCATAGTGCACAGATGTACATTTGCCTCATCACTAGTTACTGTGTGGTACTGTCTCTATTTTATTTTCCCAAGAGTGTTTTTCTGAGAAAGTTCTGTTTCTGTCTTTTCCCCACCTCCATGCTGGATTGTTTCACCTTTTCTTAGTGATTTCTGGAATTTGTTTATTATCAATGGAAAATATTCCATTGAGTCATAATTGACTACATTTATGCAAATCTCCTCCCTAGATTTGTGGGAATTTTAAACTTTCTTTACATTTGTTGTCATGAAAAGAAGATTTCATTTAATGTAGTCAGTTATCACACTTGTCCATGTGATTTTTTTAAAGCCTTTATTTATTTATTTGACAGAGAGAACTGATCCACCCAGGGGCCCCTGTCTGTGTGATTTCTACAGATGTCATCTTTGTATCTTTATACATGTATCATCATCTTAAGACTGAAGAGCACTTGTTGTGGTGAGCACCATGTGTTGTAAGAGATGAAACATTAAATTCTACACCTGAAACCAATATTAGTGTGTGTTAACTAGCTGGAATTTAAATAAAAACTTGGACAGAAAAAAGAAATCATTCTCTAAGAACAATTATATTTTCTTTTCCCATCCCCATTTGAGATTTAGGTCCCACAACTATCTGTTGTTGATTATCATCAATGATGTAAGGAGAAATGCTGGAACGTCTGTCCACACGGAGAACCTACTTGTCAGCTTCATTTACTAGACAGTGCCTAGTGTACCCGCTGAAACTCCATGCACATCTCCCATGAAGCAGAATTCCACACGTGCCTGAATCCCCTACAGGGCTCTGTGTTCCTTTCTGTGGGTCACTTCGTCGATCCCTGGGCCAGCATTGAACTGCTCAGAGGGAGAGCATAGCATAGAAATAAATCTTACCTGATACAGCAAATCCTCCTATGCTCTTCTTCACAAGAAACTTTTTTTTTTTATTTTACTCTTGATCATCCATATAAGTCTTAGAATCTGGGCCCCTTCCTCCCTCTCTGTGCCCCCCTCCCTCCTGTCTTGNTCAAATTTCCCTGGAGACCTTCCCGGAAGTTTAAGTCGTTCATGAAGTGTGACCCCATGACCCTGCAGGGTCATTCATGCCCAAGTGTGTCAGAGAGGCAGCCAGCAAGAGAGCTCCTAAAAATGAAAGAAACAGAAATGTAGAGAAAAGTTAGAGTCCCTCTCCTTTCTGATGAGAAATGCTTCTTTCATTCACTGGAGTCTTTGGAACTTTGCTCATAGCCTTCCTCCCTGCCCTTAGGGATCCCATGGGAGTCTTGGCTAGATGACCTCACAGAGGTCATCAGAGACCTGCCTGTCATTGTTCCTGGTATATCTCTGCCCTCCCCTCACTCTTGAGCCACATGAAGTCACAACACCTGTGTGTTTCTTTTCCTGGAACTGTTTGTTCTGTGGGGAAATGGTGGTATCAGTTTCATGTCCTGTAAATGTAAACCCTCAACTCAGCCAAGTCTTCCTGATGGAGGGGCTCATGTCAGGGGATGTGGTCCTTCCTGCTACCTTTCACACTTGACCCATGCAGGACAGAGGCTTCTAGCCCCTTGCTCAGTGTGGAGACTTCAGGAGAACCAAATGCCTGCATCTCCAAAGGAGGACAGATATGGACTGTTCCTATGTCTGGAGCTCCATGGAGTACTTCACTAGACTCAGCCTTGTCTGCGGTGTTAGTGGAAACATTCATGATCTCTGAAATCAGAAACTTCCTTTCTCTACAGAGCTGTTAGGTGAGAACAGTGTGTACTTACAATGACGGGATTCTGGCTTCATGTCTGGAGGGTTTATGGGTAGGGGAGGCTGGTGAAGAAATAAGATTCATCCAGCTGCTCATGCCATACTCTTCTGAGAAATTGTTTTAGAGTATTTAGAAGAAGCAGAATGTTTGCTGGCAATCTCTCACTGGGAACCATGCCATATTTTAATGCAATCTAGCCCTTCATCACTGTAGGGCTATTTCAAAACTGTGTTTTTTTGTGGATGCCTGGGTGGCTCAGTGGGTTAAAGCCTCTGCTTTTGGCTCAGGTCATGATCTCAGGGTCCAGGGATCAAGGCCCACATCGGGCTCCCTGCTCAGCGGGGAGCCTGCTTCCCCCCCTCCCCTGCCTGCCTCTCTGTCTCCTTGTGATCTCTCTCCCTCTGTGAAATAAATAAATAAATAAATCTTTATTTTTTAAAAAAAAAAACCTGTGTTTTGATAATTGGTAACAGTGCAAAATAATTTTTTCATTGGGCACTTCTTTCATCTCTTCAGGCTATACCAAAATACCACACAATGGGTGGCTAGTGAACACAAATGTATTTCTCATATTGCTGGAGGATAGGAAGACCCAGATCAAGGCACCTGTGGATTTGGTGTTTGGTGAGGTGGACATCTTCTCTGTGTCACCACACATGGCAGAAGGAGCAAGCTAGCTCTCTCAGGTCTCTTCAAGGACACTGATCCATTCATGATAGCCCTGCCCTTGTGACTAATGCACCTACTAAAATCCACCACCTAATACCAGAACTTTGAGCTTGTGCTTCACCTCTGGATTTTGAGGAGTCCAGAGGTGTCACATAGATAAAATCTGTCTGTGGAGGTTCCATTGACTTCCCACCCTCATTTTAGAATTCAGCGCACCAGCCACATTTCAATATTCATTTCAATATCTCTGAACTGTAAGTATCTCTTCCTTGGCACTCTTCATTCACTAGCAATAACTGCCTGGCCCCTTCATTAATAATCAGTTAAGTAAAGTCCTTAAAACATGTTCATTCTATATATTTATATTTTATTCTTTTTTCTTGCTGTTTCAAATGCAACTGAATCCCTTTTATTACCGTAACAGATGTATGATGTTTTCATTAAAGTATCACTAACATAGAGTGTCATATTAGTTTCAGGTGTAGAACGTCATGAGTCAACAATTCTATACATTACTCAGTGCTCACAACATAAATGTAATCCTAATATTCACCTATTTTACCAATCACTGAACTCACTTACTCTCTGGCAACCACGGGTTGCCACTCTCTGTGTTTAAGGATCTTTCCCTCTCTCATTTTATTTTTAAATCACCTTTTTGTTTGTTTCTTTGCTTGTTTGTTTTGTTTCTTTAATTGCACATACGAGTGAAATCATATGGTCTTTGCCTTTCTCTGACTTCTATCACTTCACATTTTATGCTTTAGGTCCTTCTGTGATGATGCAAATGGAAAGATCTCCTTCTTTATTATGGCTGAGTAATATTTCATAATATTTGTTTCTGGGAAACAAAACCAGAAGAAAAATTATTAAATTCCCTTACCACCTACAGCCCACTGCCAAGTCCTCAAAACAGGCAGAGTGACATTCCTCTATAAGGACTCAACCCCCTCAATGTTAATTCTTTGCTAGGGCCAAAAGACAATATGAGCCTAACCCCCAGGATGCTGTAAATCTACTTTAATATACAAAAATTCCTTTAGAAATTTCCTTTATCAGGACACCTGGGTGGCTCAGTCCAATAAATGTCTGCCTTTGGCTCAGGTCTTGAACTCAGGGTCCTGATACTGAGTCCTGCATCAGGCTCCTTGCTCAGCAGGGAGCCTACTTCTCCCTCTGTCTGCCACTCCCCCCTGCTTGTGCTCTGGCTCTCCTCTCTCTCAAATAAATAAATGAATACATACATACATACATACATACAATCCTTAAAAAAAGAAAAAAGAAATTTCCTTTATCTTTAACACCCTGAGATACATGTTGGCAATCATCCTCCAAGCATATGGCCTACTGACATACATCTGAAGGGTCTCATGTCTAAGGTTTTATTAGGTGGTAATAAATGACCTTTTCCCCACAACAGCTAGCTCCCTCAAGTTCCTGGAAACCTTGCTTCCAAAATTCCTCAGAGACTTACACTAACCCTAACCCCCTCCCAACTTGAAAGTATGTAATGGGCCACTCCTCATGACCTCAGTGCAGCTCTTTCTGCTCATGAGTCCTGTCCCAGTGCTTTAATAAAATCACCTTTTTGCACCAAAGATGTCTCAAGAATTCTTTCTTGGCCGTGGGCTTTGAACCCTAAAGTCTTTCCTACACATGTATGACATTTGTCTGTATCCATTCCTGTAAGGATTGTATTTCATTTATTTATTTGTTTGTTTATTTTTGCTATAACTGTAATTGGCACTGTTTTCCTGACTTGTCTTTCAGCTAATTAATTTTTGGTTTGTAATCAACAGATTCTTTGTACTCATTTTGTATCTTGGAACTTTATTAAATGTGTTTATTAGTTCTAACAATTTTTGGTAGAATAAATCCATAGCGTTTACTTCTTCCTTTGTGGTTTGGATGCCTCTTATATGTTCTTGCCTGAAGCTTTGGCTAGAACTTCATGCACAAATGTGAATAGAATTGGTGTGTTGTCTCGTTGCTGATGTTAGAGGAAAAAATTTCCGGTTTTCACTGTTGGATATAATGATAGTCGTGGACTTGTCCTATAGGGCTTTACTTATGTTGAGTTGCTTTCCTCCTATATACAATTTGTTGAATATTTTTATATTCATATGAGTATAAACATATATTTATATATAATATATAATATCTTATAAAATATAAAACTGCAAAGCTTTATATAAAGCTTTGTTTTTGTGATGTATTATATATGTTTTTGTGATGTAGTATATCTATATTGATTTGCTCATGTCAAACTATGCTTGCATCCCAGGGATAAATCTCACATGATCATGTCCTATATGATCCTGTTCATATGCTGCTGAATGTAGTTTGCTAGCATTTAGTTGAAAAAATTGCATCTATACTCATTAAGGTTATTGGCCTATAATTTTTCTGTTTTCCTGTTTTGCTTTTTTTTTTTTTCCTTCTAGTGTCGTTTCAGTCTTAAGGTCTAAGGTAACTCTGACGTTATAAAGTAAGGTTGGAAATGTCTCCTGTTTGTAAATCTTTTAGAAAACTTTGAGAAGGGTGCCTGGGTGGCTCAGTGGGTTAAAGCCTCTGCCTTCGGCTCAGGTCATGATCTCAGGGTCCTGGGATCCAGGCCTGCAGCGGGCTCCCTGCTCAGCGGGGAGCCTGCTTCCCCCTCTCTCTCTCTGCCTGCCTCTCTGCCTCCTTGTGATCTCTCTCCCTCTGTGAAATAAATAAATAAAATCTTAAAAAAAAAAGAAAACTTTGAGAAGAATGGGCATTAGTTCTTTAATATTCGATAGGATTATTCTTCATTGAGAGACTTGATTATTGACGCAATCATTTTCATCCTTATCAGTCTGCTTTAGATTTTTCTTTTTAATGTCTCTCCAAGTCAGTCTTGATAGTTGTATGTTTCCAGGAATTTGTCTACTTGTTCTAGAAAATCCAATCTTTTGGAATATAAAATACAATGATAGCTGTGGACTTGTCCTAAAGGGCTTTACTTATGATGAGTTGCTTTCCTTCTATACACAATTTGTTGAATATTTTTGTATTCATATAAAATATGAGTATAAATGTATATTATATTTATATATAATGTCTTATAAAATATAAATTCATGTATATATATTTATATTTTTTATTTTTTAATTTTTGTTTATCAGTTATTTGCAATTTTCTGTGTTTGTGCCTTTTCTTTTCTCCAGGTCTAAAGATTTGTCAATTTGGTATGTCTTTTATAAAAATCCAGTTCTTAGTTTCAACAATGTTTTCCATTGTTTTGCTTGTCTTTAATTTATTTATTTCTGTTCTGATGTTTATTTCCTTCTTTCTGATTGGTTTTGCCTTTATTTTGTCTTCTTCCCCCCCCCTTTTTTTTTGAAGTGTAAAGTTAGGTTATTTATTTGAGATATTTCCTTTTTTTTGTTGTTTAAATTTAGATATTTCTCACTTTAAACTTCCCTCTCTGAGCTGCTTTTGCTGCAACACATACATTCTGGGATGTTGTGTATCCATTATGTCTGTTCAAGTTATTTTTCATCACATTTGATTTCCTCTCATCTCGTTGGTTGGTTAGGAGGATGTTGTTTAATCTACACATATTCTTGGATTTTCTTTCCAAGCAATGAAGGAACAGAGACAAGCTGAGGACAAAGCAGAAGCTGACACCCCACAACCCAATCACCTCCCCAGGTGGGATATATGCGATATTCCCCAGGCAATCCTGGCTGCCCTAAAGCTAAAGGAAGGAAAAAACAAATGGTTAATTTATACAGATCACAATCCTGCAAGACAGGAGTCTCCCTCAATTTACAAATGCCTGAGTAATTTGCAAGAACAAAGCATTTCTATCAAAAACCTAGTTTCCAGAAGGAAATGTAGATATAAATAATGTCCTTATAATCTGCAGCCCACTGGCAGATACTTGAAGGGGGCAAAGTGTAATGTTCCTCCAAGAAACTCCCAACTATCTTAATGTTAATGCCTTGCTGGGGGTGGGGGGGAACCTTTAACTTTACAATGGCAAAACCTCTGGTATCCTGAGTCTTTTTTAACATATGAAAATCCCTTTGAAACCACCCTTTTTCTTACCTCCCCCAACTCCCAGGTATAAAATCAGCCACCACTCACAACCCCAGGACAGCTTTTTCTGCCCAGGAGTCCTTTCTCCATGATTTAATAAAATCACATTCTTTCTTGCCATGGGCTCTAGACCTCACCCACCAAACCTCACCTGCAGCCCAAAACCACATCACAAAGACCTTCCTTCTGTTTTCATAATTACTTTCCATTGTAAATGGACTAATGTTCCAGCCAATAGTTATAGGACAATGAAAAGGATAAAAAAGCAAGACTCATTTATAACCTGTCTACAGTGGTCTCATTTCATACCTAAATACATATGCAGATTTAAAGTGAAGGGACAGAAAAGCATTTATTATGCATGTTGCTATGAAAAGAAAGCTGGGATAGTAACACATATATCAAGCAATCTTAAATTGGCATGGAAACACAAAGGAGGCGACATAGCAAAAACGATTTTGAAAAAGAAAATCAAAGCTGGAAGTTTAACAATTCCAGATTTTAAGTTACACTGCAAAGTTGTAGGAATCAAAATAGAATGTTACCAGCACACAAATAGACATAAGGTCAACAGAATGGAAATGAGAGCCCAGAAATAAAACTACATGTATATGGTCGATTGATGTACACTAAAGGAGACAAGAATATCCTGACAATGGCTGTGTTTCTCTGAAGAGACCCTGAGAACTCTGATTCACTTTTTATTCTTGGAAACGGAGGACTCTGCTTCTTACTATTGGCCAGATTCCTGTGAGTGTGGAGCAGAGGCCAGAGATGATTTAAGTCCTGCCAGTTCCTCACACAGTGTAGACATTTGGGCTGACAGCAAGCTCCTTAATCTCTGGGGCGACCACACCAGCACACAGGACCTGCTCCAGTGCAAGATCAGTCTGCACAGAGGAGTGCTCCTGCTGTGGGCTGCAGCAAGCACATCAACCAGTCTCACAGGCATTTCCTGTGCTTCCAGGGGACACATTCAGAGCTCAATTCTGACACCAGAAGTCCCTTTTCCTTCAGGAGCTGGTAAGCAAGAAATCGCTTTGGATTGAGTACAGGTCTAAAAATAGAATTATAACTCTGTAGGTCTAAGGGTGGCAAAGCCTGGATCCTCGATTTGGGTGCTGTGGACTGAGGGGCATGATGGCTGGTGGATTGCTCTAAGCCACTTAGAGAATAAAACTATTTTCAGAATAAAAGCATTTTCCGAGGGCAGTTGGAGAAGAAACTGTATTCCTCTGAACTGCAGAAGGCTCATGTGAGTGGTATCAGTGAACAGGGGCTTTCCCCAAGAGCTTCTGCCATCAGACAGCCCCCATGTCCTGTCAAAATATCTTTCCCTGGGGCGACACCAGAGATTATCTGTTCAAAAACAAAATTCAACTGGATGCATTTTAGATAGATGTTTGGCTTATTGAAGATTTATGAATTAGGCGGCATCTTAGCCAGCAAAGAGACAGGAACTCCACTGAGTGGTGAGAAAGGAAATGTTTTCAAAGAAAGAGAAGAAATTCTTAGCCAAGAATCTATTGCTGTAGTAAAAATTGCTCTCCTAAGGGAAAGGGAAATGGTCTATTAGCAAAAGTCCTAGGGCTGGCTGGGAATAGCTATGCTGACTGGTTAAAGGATCCATTCCTGGGGGATTGAGAGTGTAGTCTCGTTAAGTACTAGGTCTTGATTTACTGAGTCGATGCATTGACTCAAGTGGCTTTGTAGGTCCCTACGACCCTTATTTTTCACAATTTCCCCTTTTGATCAGACTTTCAGCTTAACTTAGAGACGGGATCAGAATGGAAGGCATTGGCACTACTTTCATCTACTGTTCAGTAGTTCTCACAGCTTTCGTTGATCCTTTGCATGGTATTCATGTGCCATGATGTTTTTGCTTAATCTCTGTGACTTTCACAGCCTATGATGTCAGGTTCACACATTTCTGTTTGTTTGTTTGTTTGTTTGTTTGTTTTTGTTTTGTTTTGTTTTGGTTTTGTTTTTATTTTCAGTGATCCTAGATTCACAGGTTCACAAATTTTGAATCAGTCACCCTCTTCATTCTTTTTCTGGTGGTCCAGACTCAGGGAGATGATTTGCTAGGTGGTTAGCATCTGGAACATGCATTTACAAGTTCTGTGAGAATACAATGTACCAGGCAGATGATTATAAACTTAACAAGCAGGATAATTTTCACTGGTTGGAATGCACTTTGAAGCCATGGTTCCCAAGACCTAAACCAATAGAAATCATAAGTCAAAAAAAGACCCCAGGGAAGGAGTCACATTTTTTAAGGTAAGCGGCTTGCTCAGTGATCTTATATAGTTGTGCTTCAACTTCCCCGGAAGTGTTTATCAAGGTGCGCCAGGTCACCAGGTGGTGTTGGTCACAGTATAGACACCTCCATGCTCAGCTAAAAGCTAAGCAGGTACAACCTTATTGTCAGGAGAATCCTTGGCCAGAATATGTAAGGATCTGTCTTGGGCAGCTTCTGCCTTAGCTACATGTTCTGGAATATCTTTAGGGGATAAGCAAAGGGTCCTGATGAAATTGCCATGTAAATTTACTCTTAAGCAGGGAAGCAGGGCCCTGCCAAAGGAAACAAATCCTGAATCATGAATGTCTCCTAGTTGGTCTTTTTTAACTCGATGATGTAAATCCAGTGGAGTCAACCAATGAAACGTCTTATTTTGTGCTTGTGGAAAGCGAGGGGAAGAATTTATTCCCCTTTGTAGCAATGGGTTGGGACATATAGCTGAGGGTGTTATTTTTCCAGGGTTATGGCATAGGAAAGGAAAGGCAAAGGAGAAAGGCTTTCACATTTAGTTGAAGGATGAAGACTTGATCTGTTGTCTTGGGGGAAAGCGGTGTACCT
>LNAC01002349.1:0-16966 GCA_002007465.1 Ailurus styani | reverse complement strand
TGAGCCGAAGGCAGCGGCTTTAACCCACTGAGCCACCCAGGCGCCCAATAAATGAAATCTTAAAAAAAAAAAAGAAATTACATCCAGAAAGATTCGCTGTACCTATCTATTTTGACACAACAGTGGTAGACACCATTGAAGAGAGAACAAAAGAAGCACACTTGTGCCCTAGAGAAGTTAGTTTATATCAGGTGTGCAAATATGCTATTGATAATACCTAGTACAAAAAAGTACTTATTTTGGTTTTGTGACATTTAGGCAATGGGTCCTCAAGTTGCAGTTACTTTGAAGCTCACCTCTTAACTCCTCCAACCTTTCTGTAGTGACAGGAAACCTCTCCATCCTAATGAAGCTTATTTGGAAAGCAGAAGGGCATGACCATCACTGACCATGTACAGGGCTCTCTACACAGTAGTGGGGTTGTAAAACACATGATTTAACAATTTTTCTTTCAACTATATGATGGAATCATGTCTGTTTTTCAGGAGCAAATGGAGACTGAAACACCAAGCAAGATACTTAAATAAATCTTGTCTAAGGCAGCTAAAAGTAATTATATGGCTTCTGGTATTAGTTGGAAAGTATCAAGACAAACACTGATATCTAATTGTGCAACACCATCAGAACTAGGTAATTTGTGCTTTCCTACTAAATACCAACAATTATTCATTACTTTAAATGTTATTGTGGTGAACTAACTATGAATCACAGAAATAACCATTAAACTAGTCAACCAGTGGAAGTCAGGAAAAGAACTCCATCCGTTACATGCTAAGACCTATGAGTATTACTAAAGTAACTATTAATTCTTGATATGGAACAAGAATACTCCTATACCTACAAGATACTATTGAGACAACAAAGAAAAGATATAATTATTATAGTAGTTATTAATATTTTTAATAAATTAATTCATTAACAAAAACAAATACTTGGATGCCAGAAAAAGACATAATCAGAATTTGGTTCTGCCATCAGTCTGTCAAGTCATTTTAGACCAGCTTGTTTGTGACTTTGAGCCTCAAATTCCTTATTTATAAAATTCTGGCATTGGTACAGGTTAGAATTCCTCCAATCAGCAAAACACTATTTCAGCTTGTGCAGTGGACAGAGAATAGCATATGATTTTGTATCTTCTATTAAGAGAGTATCTGTGAAAAAGAATAAAGTAGGAAGTAAGAGGATGGAAATAGAATCATTGGCATCTACTATGTGGAAGGTAGTGTGCTGGCTGCTTTACATAGATTACCAAAATTTATCTTACAAAAGCTCTATCAAATTAGGATTGCTATCTACCTTTAATTGAAGAAAAATGCTGGAAAATATGGCTGGGTCAGAATTTTAACAACTATGTTACAAAGCAGAATAAAATAGCTTGATAATAGAGGCACACAGGGAATTTTGAGATGACAGAAGAATGGATAACTCCTTCTCAGAAGATTTTTTTTTTAATGTTAGTGAATCTGGGAAAGTTTAGGTTGCAAAGCCCAGAACTTCTCAAAGTCCCTTACTTGAGGTTGAAAATGAAATAGCTAAGAATATATCACGGTAATAAGGATTAGGAAATTGATTCCCATTCTAAATATCTTTGTTTATTTAGCTCCAAACTTGGAATGTTTCTGTAGAACTAAAAATATCACTCTGAGCAGTCAAGGTTCATTCTACCTAGTAAAACTTTTTTGAATTAATCTTACTTAGAGTCAATTAAGAATTGAATGTTAGTCCTCAAGCTTTCCTACATGTCTGTTTTGTCCTTACCTTTTCTCCAAGCTAATGAGGTCTTCACTTTCAGTTTGACCTTATTATGCTCATACTGCACTTCAGTTTTTGCCAGGTAAGAAATATCAGTCTGCTGGTACCAGTCATCTTACTACTTAGGAAAAAATCTCCATTTGTCCTGGGTTCATGTGTATTAAAATGTTTACAAATTTCTCACATATGGATATTTAACTGATATTCTTAAAAGGGAAATTAAGTGATATGATCAGGAAAATATTAAAGATATTTCTTGAACGGAAAAATAAATTACTGTCCAATAATTACCAAATACACTATTATAAAATGTAGACACGAGTATAATCTAATGGTAAATGCCAAGAGTCTAGTGGTTAAAATACCCTTCAGATTGGAGAGATAAACAAGTATAGCTGGAAAGCCCTAAAGTCTAGGCAGAGGAGCTTCACCTTCTTGTGAAAGCACTGGAGAGTCAAGAAGTAATTTTTTAATATTTTTTATAAAAATGATATATTCATCTGGTATTCAAATGAAACATAATGTTTAATAATAAAAAGTAGTCATCCTATTCCCAGACCTCCATGTTCCCAACCTCTGTGTATAAATTCAACTTCATTCAAATACCTGTTACTGGTTTATTCCTTTTTACTTCCTCTGCTATAATTCCAATAGTAATTTAGTAGAATTATATGACAAAATCCTATATCTTGATCCTAATTCTCTCAATTTTTAATTGGAGTATCAAAAATGTCAGCATATTAACTGTTGTTAGCAATTAAGTGTTTGTCATTCATCTGAAACCTGTGAATACACCAAATTTGAAAAATGAAAACATGCAAAGTTGAGTAAATCCCTCCAATTTTGGGATAGCTGACATTATTAGGATAAGTCCACTCTATCAATAACCAGACATCTCCAATGAACTCATACACTCTATTCCCCATGCACTATGCTCTGTTTTACTTCCCAGCCTTCACTTATTATTTTTCTTCACTGTTGGGCATACTCACCTTTATTTCATCAACCTGTCTGTCCTTTTAAGACCCAAGTGAGACCCATCTCTTCCATGTGAGATCATTTGACTATACAGATATACTATTATCTTTCTTTTTATTACATTTTTTTGTTATTAGTATTAATGAAGTCACATATTTATCACCAAAGTTACATTTGGGTATCTGATATGTAATAGACACTATATTCACAGTGTCGCTCTTATCCTTTACTCTTGCCAAAAATCTGTGAAGTCAGATTTGTGATCTGATGCATAAATCCCACATATAGGGAACTGAAGCAATGAAGAAATTTTAAAACCTTCTCTGTGTTCCATAGTTCTATGATTCCAGGGCTGTGATTTGCATGCAGCTTTGCCTGAACTCAAAATGTGCAGTAGATACATTTAATAATCCTTTGCTGATACTAATTTCCTTCAAGCTCTGTGTTGATTTTTCCACTACACTAAATTTGTTGAAAAATTCATACTCTGACTTCTGATAAATTGTTTATGTTTCTTAACTTCTCATGTGTGTCTTCCAACCACTGCCTTGAGGGCAATATATCCTACCAAATGATAAATAAATAGTAGGGAGCTCAAGAAATATTTGTTGAATAGACATTTCTCCAAAGAAGACATCCAAATGGCCACAGACACATGGGAAAGTGCTCAACATCACTCGGCATCAGAGAAATACAAATCAAAACCACAGTGAGATACCAACTCACACCAGTCAGAATGGCTAAAATCAACAAGTCAGGAAATGACAGATGTTGGCGAGGTTGCGGAGAAAGGGGAACCCTCCTACACTGTTGGTGGGAATGCAAGCTGGTGCAGCCACTCTGGAAAACAGTATGGAGATTCCTCAAAAAGTTGAAAATGGAGCTACCCTACGACCCAGCAATCGCACTACTGGGTATTTATCCTAAAGACACAAAGGTAGTGTTCCTCAGGGGCACGTGCACCCGAATGTTTATAGCAGCAATGTCCACAATAGCCAAACTATGGAAAGAACCTAGATGTCCATCAACAGATGAATGGATAAAGAAGATGTGGTATATATATACAATGGAATATTATGCAGCTATCAAAAGAAACGAAATCTTGCCATTCGCAACGACATGGATGGAACTGGAGGGTATTATGCTGAGCGAAATAAGTCAATCAGAGAAAGACAATTATCATATGATCTCTCTGATATGAGGAACTTGAGGGGCAGGGTGGGGGGTCGTGGGGGGTAGGGAGGGAAAAATAATGAAACAAGATGGGATGGGGAAGGACACAAACCATAAGAGACTCCTAATCTCACAAAACAAACTGAGGGTTACTGGGCGGTGGGAGGATAGGGATAAGGTGGATGGGTTATAGACATTGGGGAGGGTTTGTGCTTTGGTGAATGCTGTGAAAGATGTAATCCTGATGATTCACAGACCTGTACCTCTTGGGAAAAGAATAAAAATAAAATAAAAAAAAGAAATATCTGTTGAATAAATATTTATGCACATTATGGAGGTCATTTCATGTTGGTTGATATATAAGATTAAGGCTATATTGATTCTAGACTAAAATGACTGAGGAAAATGCAAAATTTTAATAGTCATCACAATCGGAAAAAAAAATCAAATAAAGCTGTTTGTTTGTTTTGGTTTGGTTTGGTTGTTGTGTAGTTCCTGAATTTTATAGTGAAGATAGCTACTAATGTCAATGATGCTGTGACTAGCACCTAGAATCTTTTAGAGCCTGTTTTCAGGATTTTATCCAAATTTTTTTTTTTTTTGACTTCTAGTTTCTGAAGATTGCTTTATTTAAGATAGCATAGTAAAATTTGAGACATTATATTCTTTTTTCCCTTAAGATTTTATTTATTTATTTATTTATTCTAGACGGAGTGTGTGAATGCTGGGAAAGGGCAGAGAGAGAGAGAGAGAATCCCAAATCATGTCCATGTTGAACATGGATCCCAATGCAGGGCTCCATCTCACTACCCTGAGAGCATGACCTGAGCCAAAGTCAAGAGTCAGACACTTCATCAAACTAAGCCACCCAGGCATCCTAAGATTTGAGATATTATGTTCTTAAAAAGGAAAAAAAAATGTTGTGTCCTAAAGTATCTATAAATATTATTCATTTGATCATTAAGAAGATTTTGCATCAGTTTGGGATCTAAAAATAGAAGTTAGAAAGCTCTTTTACAACATAAGTATACAGGAGCCAAAGTTCCTTTCAACAGAGGAAACTCTGTGGTTACTGAAGTGTATACAGTTATATTCTCAATTGTTAAATCAAAACACATCCCAATCACCCTAGCATGTCACTTTTAATGGGCAATACATTCCCAAGAAGGCAAGTTTTCTGCTAACAATATTGAACCAAATCATCAAAATTCAAAGACGGGTCCATAAAATGTGAAATTCCATCAGCAAAGTGCACAGTGGGCCACAATGCATAGATTAATGGGCAGCCTGTCAAGTATTTTAATATATGCTTCAATCGTTGAAACACATGTGATGATTAGTAAAGTATTTGGCTTAAGCAATAAAAGATATAAAATAAATTAAAATCATGACACCTTCTGAATTAATAAAGCATTTGGTTAGACTATATTGATAAATCACAAGCACAGATTAAAAAGGCCCCATAACTAGATACATTTTCTCCTGGTCATGCTGGGGTCTCACACTGGTCTTTTCTTATGGAATATTCTTAAATGAGGATCTATGTGAGAAGGAGAATATTAAGTCTCTGAAGAATCTCAGAATTTGAATGCTCATTGGTTTAAGCCTTGAATGGAAGCCATCATCTATACCTGGCATCACTCATATATTTTTTGAGTTCTAAAAATTAGATTTCTTTTTCTTAAGCTTGTTTCAGAACTACTTTCACCTCAAAAGCAACTTTCAATATTTTCTTGGAAGCATGTGACTAGGAACACCAAAGCTGAGAAATACACACCAGAACAGAAATGATAGACCAAATAAATCCACTTTCACTTGGTTATTAGTTTATGTCATGTAAACCGAAGGAGGTGAAATGTTGAAAGTTCATCCAGACAGTTTCATCAGAGTGGTGAGAACGACAGAATCCAAAAGGGTCAAAGAGGTTTATCTTGTTCTTGAGTGGCAGACTTGGGAAATGAATTTGGTGATGGTCTTTAGTGCTTAGTGCCAACTTTGCTCAGTAGGGGCACTGGTAATTTAAAGGGGGTGAGATAACTTTACTTCCTTTTTTAAAAAAAGTTATTTATTACTTGAGGGCAGGCATGGGCAGAGGGAGAGGGAGAGAGAGAGAATCCTCAAGTATATTCCTCACTGAGCACAAAGCCTGATGCATGGGGCTCCATCTCAGGACCCAAGATCATGACCTGAGCTGAAATTGAGTCAGACACTTAACCCACCGAGAGACCCAGGCACCCCTGAAAGAAAACCTTAATCCTTAAATGCTGTCTTTTTTTCAGGGTAAGCATTTCCAGAAGGAAGGGCACATTACTTTTATTGAGAGATTAAATTGTATACATGGTTTGATTTTCCAGGTTTGCTAGTCATTTCAAAGGCCCATTCAATCCAGCACCAGAAGTTGAAACACATGTGAAGTATTTTTGTACCAAAAATATAAAAGCAGACTCATGGTCATTGCCCTTTAGGACCTCACAGTTTTAAACCTGAAAGTCACTTACAGTAAAAAGACAACATGGAAAATGCTATGAAAAGAGTAACAGCTGGATGCTATGTGAGTAAGTTATGCAGGATCTAACTGAATTAGGGTGATGCAGGAACATCAGGGAGGCAGCACATTAAGGTCATCTTGAACATTGATAATAAAGATATTTCTGGATGGAGGATATGGAATGAACAAAGTATTCTTATATGGAATGGAGGGCATTTAGGTTGGACAGGAGGAAACACTCAGAGGGACAAATGGAAAGAGTTACAGAGCGTATCTTTTCAATTATTTGATGTTGGATTAACATTTTCTCAATAATAAAAAAGATAAGAAATCTATCAGGAGATAGATTTCTCCTTCTTTCTGTAACAGGTTTCAAAAAAGAATTAAAATGAACTATTTCTGAAGGCGATAAGTTCCCCTTTGATAAAGTAGCTCAGATGTTGAGTGACAGTGCAGAGATGTTGTTAAAGGTTTCAGCCTTGGCAGTCTATATTCCTATGAAATGAGTGGGACATTTCAAAAGGGAGAGCTAGCCTCTAAAAGTAATCTTCAGGGCAATGTACACATTATAACTCAGAGTTCCCTTTCACTAGAGAATTTTACAAGAATTTTATAAGAAATATGTAAACATCTTTTCATATATTTAAACTTCTTATCAGATATATGGATACCTTGTCTTTGGCCCAGAAATTGAAATGTATGTTTACACTTCTATCCTTATTTCTCCTTTGCTTCAGTAAAATTTCTCTAGATTATGGAGGTTGGTCAATTATTTCAGTTGCTCAATGGTTTGGGCAAAACAAGCTTTTGAGTAAAAAATAAGACAGGAGTGTCTGGGTGGCTCAGTGGGTTAAGCTTCTGCCATTGGCTTAGGTCATGATCTCAGGGTCCTGGGATCAAGCCCCATATCAGGCTCTCTGTTCAGCAGGGAGCCTGCTTCCCCCTCTCCCTCTGCCTGCCTCTCTGCCTACTTGTGATCTCTCTCTCTGTAAAATACATAAATAAAAATCTTAAAAAAATAAGACAGTTAAAAGCTATTATATCATGTAAAGAAAAAACGAAAAAATGTATGTGTTTGGTTAATGATTGAAACAGAGATAAACGGGAGGAGGGGCAAGATGGCGGAGAAGTCGGAGTCTCTGTTTCAATGGGACTCCTGAAGTGAGCTAAATAGCTACCAGAACACTCTGAGCACCCATGAAATCAGCCTGAGGAGTAAGATTATACACTTCTGGATCTCTATGGGGGCAGGAGATCACCAGCAGAGAGGTAAAGCGAATTGGGAGTGCTCGGACTGATATCACAGGATAAACAGAAGGGGGAAGGAGCCACCAGAAGCGACACACTGGAAAGTAATACCTCAGTACAAAAGTGACCTGTGCTTGGGGACCAGCATTAATTTGGAGTCTGGTTAAAAGCACTCAGAAAAAGCAAAAAGGTTTTAAAGGACAACTGATGGAATAGTGTGGCCATGGGCATGGTCCTAAATCCACAGTCCCAAGACAGTCATAGCCGATGACCACCCATGCCTGAGAGAGCCCAACAGGGGCCCCCACTCCGTGGTTCCTGGGCCCATGGCTCTCCACGGCCTGGGCTGAGTGCACCCCCACCCACGCTTGAGAGATCTTGTGAGTGCTGGCCAGAGGTCTCTGAATCCGCAGCCATCTGAGACTTGAACCTCTGCTGGGCTGTGGGCATGGGCCCCAGACAGCAGTCCCAATAACTGCCAGGACTGGGATCCTGGGAACCAAGATCGCTTGCGGGCTTGGTGGCAGGGGTACAGAGACAACTGGGAGACTTGGGCAACCACTCAGATGGTGGCTGGGAGTGTGCACTGCCTGTGGGAGGTTGCGGTATTCAGCAGAGATTGCAGAGGGGGAGTCTGTGTGTTAAGGACCATTCGTGGGGACCAGACATATTCTTCTCTCAGAGGCAAAGAACTGCAGGCAAAGTTTTTGTTGTTTTTGTTTTGTTTTTGTTTTCCCACTAGCCCTCTGAAAAGCCTCAAAAAGCCACCCAAGAACAAAAACTACAGGGAACAAAAACCTGAAAAACCAGTTTCCACAGAGCCCAGTCCCTTGATAGGGGGCAGGGCGACTCAGCAAGATTGACTGAAAAACAATGTGGCAGGCCCCTCCCCCAGAAGACAAGCCAAAAGAACAAGAGGACAATAACCACAGAGTCCCCACAAAACTGTCAAACCCAACATCAGGGGAAAACAACATATTAAACTCCTGGTATTGCCCCAAAACCTGTATATTTCATAGATACAACTTTTTAAAAATTCGTTCTCATGATTCTCTTTCTTTTATTTTTTTAAACTACTTACCATTACAACTAGATATTTAATACAAAGTACTTCATAATAACTTCTTAACTTGAACTTTTTCCTTTCCTTTTTTTTTTTTTTAAGATTTTACTTATTTATTTGACAGACAGTGAGAAAAGGAACACAAGCAGGAGGAGGAGGAGGGAAGAACCGGCTTCCCGCTGAGCAGGGAGCTGGATGCAGGGCTCAATCCCAGGCCCGGGGGATCATGACCTTAGCTGAAGGCAGAAGTTTAACAACTGAGCCACCCAGGTGCAACATAACTTGAACTTTTTTCATACATATACCTGGGTTTCTCTTTTTTTTTCTTGTTTTCTTTTTAATATATGTATAGATATAAGTTTCAAGGTAATCCTTTTTCCCTTTTCAATACTACTCCTATATATAAGCCAGTTTTAATTTCCCTGTATCTCTGGAAAGGTGAGTCCTATAACAAAGATAACAAGATACACCCAGGAAGTACTGCAATAACCTTCCTCATCCACATCAAGGGTTTATAACCACCTAGCCATCTTATTTTTCTGTCAGTGTTTCTGTGTATTTGTTTTTGTTTTCGTATCATATAAATATTATTCTTGGGGTTCATTTTGGCTGGACTTTTCTTCTTTATTCTTTCTTATCTCTCACTTTTGTCAGTCTTTTTGTTTGTTCATTTTTGGTTTATGTACCTTATAAATCTTACTATTGGGACTCATTTTGGCTGTTTTCTTCTTCTTCTTCTTCTTTTTTTCCCTCTCTTTTTTAGTTTTTTTTTCCTTTTCTCTTTCATATTGGAGGTGACTTCTGACTGTTATAAACTTTCCAAGGGGCACCTTGACTGGATCATGATTAATATATTCAGCTATACATCCCCTCAACCACTTCTCATGAAAATGACTAGGAGGAGGAACACACAGCAGAGGAAAAATTCAGAGATTGTGACCTCTGCCACAGAACCACTGGGTATGGACATAAACAATATGTCAGAAATGGAATTCAGGGTAAAAATTGTCCAGGCAATGGCTAGACTGGAAAAAACCATTAGTGATAACATAGAATCTCTAAGGGTGGAAGTGAGAGCTGATCTGGGAGAAGTCAAAAATACTATCAAGGAGATCTAATCTAATCTTAATACTCTAGCAGCTAGGATAAGTGAGGCAGGAGCTCTAGTTAGTGATCTGGAAGACCAGCTAATAGAAAAGCAGGATCAGGAGGAGGCATGGAACAAACAACTTAGACGCCATGAAAACAGAATTAGGGAAATAAATGATGCCATTAAACTTTCCAATGTCAGAATTATTGGGATCCCTGAGAGGGTGGAGAAAGAGAGAAGAATAGAAGATGTAGTTGATCAAATAGTGGATGATAATTTCCCTAGTCTGGGGAATGGAACAAGTATTCATATCTTAGCGGCAGAGAGAAACCCCCCCCCCAAGATCAGTGAGTCTAGAAAGATCCCCAGACACTTAATTGTGAGATTCATGAATCATAAATTCAGACAGGAGTTCTTAAGGACAGCAAGGGGGAAGAGATTCCTTACATTTAGAGGAAGGACCATCAGAATAACATCAGACCTGTCCACAGAAACCTGGCAAGCCAGAAAGGGTTGACAAGACATATTCAAGGCACTAAATGAGAAGAACATGCAGCCAAGAATACTTTATCCAGCAAGGCTTACATTCAGAATGGATGGAGAGATAAAGAGCTTCCAAGACTGGAAATATTTAAAAGATCATGTGACCACCACGCTGGCACTACAAGAAATATTAAGGGGGGGGTCTATGAAAGAAGAAAGATCCCTAGAGTGACAAAGAACAGAAAGTTACAGAGACAATGCATAGAAACAAAGACTTCAGGCGCCTGGGTGGCTCAGTGGGTTAAAGTCTCTGCCTTTGGCTCAGGTCATGATCTTAGGGTCCTGGGATCGAGGCCTGCATCGGGCTCTCTGCTCAGCAGGGAGTCTGCCTCCTCCTCTCTCTCTGCCTACTTGTGATCTTTCTCTCTCTGTCAAATAAAAATAAAAATCTTAAAAAAAAAAGAAGCAAGGACTTCACAGGCAACATGATATCAATAAAAACTTACCTTTCAATAATCACTCTCAATGTGAATGGACTAAATGTTCCCATAAAAAGGCACAGGGTTCCAGACTGGATAAAACAACAGGACCCATCCATATGCTGTCTACAAAAGATACATTTTGAACCTAAAGATACATCCAGACTGAAAGTGAAGGGATGGAGAACCATCTTTCATGCCAATGGGCCTCAAAAGAAAGCTGGGGTAGTGATTCTCATATCAGATAAATTAGATCTAAAACTGAAGACTGTAGTCAGAGATACAGAACGACACTACATCATTCTTAAAGGGTATATCCACCAAAAAGGTCTAACAATTATAAATATTTATGCCCCCAACATGGCATCAGCCAACTACATATGCCAACTGTTAAACAAAATAAAGAGTCACATTGCTATGAATACATTAATTGTAGGAGATCTTAACACACCACTATCAGCAACAGACAGATCATCTAAACAGAAAATCGACAAAACAACAAGAGCTTTGAATTACACATTGGACAAGATGGACCTCATAGATATATACAGAACATTCCACCCTAAAACAACAAAATACATATTCTTCTCTAGTGTTCATGGAACTTTCTCCAGAATAGACCACATACTCAGTCATAAATCAGGGCACAACTGATACCAAAAGATACCTTCATATTCTTGGAACACAATGCTTTGAAAATGGAACTCAAACATAAGAAAAAGTTTGGAAGGAAATCAAACACTTGGAAGCTAAAGACCATCCTGCTCAAGAATGTTTGGATCAACCAGGAAATCAAAGAAGAACTTAAACAATTCATGGACACCTATGAGAATGAAGACACATTGGTCCAAATCCTATGGGATGTGGCAAAGGTGGTCCTATGGAGGGAATACATAGCCATCCAAGCCTCACTCAAAAAAATGGAAAGATCCTGAATGCACCAATCATCTTTACACTTTAAGGAACTGGAAAATCAACAACAAATTAAGCCAACACCACACACAAGAAGGGAAATAATTAAGATCAGAGTAGAGATCAATGAGTTCAAAACTATAAATACAGTAGAACACATCAATGAAAATAGAAGCTGGTTCTATGAAAGAATAAGATCGATAAACCAATGGCCAAACTAATCCAAAAGAAAAGAGAATGGACTCAAATTAATAAAATTATGAATGAAAGGGGAGAGATCATGACTAATACCAAGGAAATAGAAACAACCATCAGAAACTATGATCAACAGTTATATGCCAATAAGTTCAGCAACCTAGAAGAAATGGATACATTACTGGAAACTTATAAACTTCCAAGGCTGAAACAGGAAGAAACTAATAACCTGAATAGACCATTATCTAGTAACGAGATTGAAGCAGTGATCAAAAACCTACCAAAACAAAACAAAACAAAACAAAAACAAAAACAAAAAAAACAAAAACAAAAACAAACAAGTGTCCGGGACCTGACAGATTCCCTGGGGAATACTACCAAACATTCAAAGAAGAAATAGTACCTATTCTACTGAAGTTGTCTCAAAAAATAGGAACAGAGGGAAATATAGGAACATAGACTCTTTCTATGAAGCCAACATTACCTTGATCCCCAAACCAAGCAAAGAATCCATCACAAAGGAGAATTTCAGACCAATATCCCTGATGAATATGGATGCCAAGATTCTCAACAAGAGCCTAGCTTATAGGATCCAGCAGTACATTAAAAAGATTAACCACCATGACAAGGTGGGATTTATCCCTGTGATGCAAGCGTGGTTCAACATTCACAAATCAATCAATGTGATAGAACAAATCAATAAGAGAAGAGAGAAGAACCACATGGTCCTCTCAATTGATGCAGAAAAAGCATTTGACAAAATACAGCATTCGTTCCTGATTAACAGTCTTCAAATTATAGGGATAGAAGGAACATTCCTCAACTTCATAAAATCTATTTATGAGAAACCCACAGCAAATATCATTCTCAATGGGGAGAAACCAATAGCCTTCCCATTGAGATCAGGAACACGATAAGAATGCCCACTATGTTGCTCAACATTGTACTAGAAGTTCTAGCGACAGCAATCAGACAACAAAAAGAAATAAAAGGTATTCAAATTGGCAAAGAAGAAGTCAAACTCTCTCTCTTCACAGATTACATGATGCTTCATATGGAAAACCCAAAAGACTCCATCCCCAAACTACTAGAATTCATACAGCAATTCGGTAATGTGGCAGGATACAAAATCAATCCACAGAAATCAGTTGCTTTTTTATACACTAGCAATGAAAATATAGAAGGGAAATTAGATAATTGATTCCATTTACTGTAGCACTAAGAACCATAAGACACCTTAGAATAAACCGAACCAAAGAGGTAAAGGATCTGTACTCCAGGAAATACAGAACACTCATGAAAGAAATTGAAGAAGACACAAAAGATGGAAAAGCATTGCATGCTCATGGATCAGAAAAATAAACATTGTTAAAATGTCTGTACTGCCCAGAGCTGTGCCATTCCGATCAAAATTCCACTGGCATTTTTCAAAGTGCTGGAACAAAAACAATTCTAAAATTTGTATGAAACCAGAAAAGACCCTGAATCGCTAAGGAAATGTTGAAAAAGAAAAACAAAGGTAGGATCATCTTGTTGCCTGATTTCAAGCTTTACTACAAAGCTGTGATTACTAAGACAGCATGTTACTGGCAGAAAAACAGACACATAGACCAATGGAATAGATTGGAGAGTCCAGATATGGACCCTCAAATCTTTGATCAAATAATCTTCGACAAAGAAGGAAAAAATATCCAGTGGAGAAAAGACAGTCTCAAAAAATAAATAAATAAATAAATAAATAATCTCTTCAATAAATGGTGCTGGGAAAATTGGACAGGTATGTATAGAGGAATGAAACTCAACCATTCTCTCACACTATACACAAAGATAAACTTGAAATGGATGAAAGACCTCAAAGTGAGGCAGGAATCCATCAAAATCCTTGAGGAGAACATAGGCAGTAAACTCTTCGACATCACCCAAGCAACTTCTTTCAAGACAGGTCTCCAAAGGCAAAGTAAACAAAAGCAAAAACGAACTTTTTGGACTTCATCAAAATAAACAGCTTCTTCACAGCAAAGAAAACAGTCAACAAAACAAGGAAGCAGCCCACAGAATGAGAGAAAATATTCTCAAATGACACTACAGACAAAGGGCTGATATCTAAGATCCATAAAGAACTTCTCAAGCTCAATGCCCGAAAAACAGATAATCACGTCAAAAAATGGGCAGAAGACATGAACAGACACTTCTTCAAAGATGACATACAAATGGCCACCAGACACATGAAAAAAATGTTCATCATCACTAGCCATCAGGGAAACTCAAATCAAAACCACATTGAAATAGCTCTTTACACCAGATAGAATGGCCAAAATCAACAGGACAGGAAACAAGTGTTGGAGAAGATGTGGAGAAAGGGGAACCCTCTTACACTGTTGGTGGGAATGCAAGTTGGAGCAGCCACTTTAGAAAACAGTATGGAGATTCCTCAAAAAATGTAAAATAGAGCTACCGTATGAACCTGCATTTGCACTACTGGGTATTTACCCCAATGATACAGATATAGTGAAAAGAAGGGTCATATGTACCCTGATTTTCACAGCAACAATATCCCCAGTCACCAAACTGTGGAAAGAGCCCAGATGCCCTTCAACAGACAAATAGATAAAGAAGATGTGGTCCATATATACAATGGAATATTACTCAGCCATCAGAAAGGAAGAATGCCAAACTTTTGTATAAACATGGATGGGACTAGAGGAGATTATGCTGAGTGAAGTAAGTCAAGCAGAGAAAGTCAGTTATCATATGGTTTCACTTACTTGTGGAGCATAAGGAATGACATGGAGACATTAGGAAAAGGAAAGGAAAAGTGAATTGTGGTAAATTAGAGGGGGAGATGAACCATGAGAGACTGTGGACTGAGAAACAAACAGGGTTATGGAGGGCAGGAGAGAGAAGGGATGGGTAAGACTGGTGGTGGGTATTAGGAGGGCATGTATTGTATGGAGCAATGGGTGTAGTGCATAAACAATGAATCTTGGATCACTGAAAAAATAAAGTAAAAAAAATAAATAGCATTTTGGAACATAAAAAAAGAAACAGAGATAAATGAACAGTGCAGAAAATATTGGAAAATAAAAGTAAAATCCACTCAAAATATGTTTTAAGCTCCAGTTATCATTTACCCCAGGATATGCATTTTAATTTGGAATCATGTACTTGCTATATTGTTTATATACTGCTTTTTAATTTTATATTCTATAATGAACAACTTCTCTATAATTAAGCACTATTGAAATTTTTAAAGGTCTGCAATAACCTATCCTACATTTGTATCATAATTCACTTAATCAATCCCTATTGTTAAAGATGTGACCTATTAACCATAATGTAACAAGTACGCCTGGGTGGGTCAGTTGTTTAAGAGGCCGCCTTCAGCTCAGGTCATGATCCCAGCATCCTGGGATCAAGTTCCACATTGGGCTTCTTGCTCAGTGGGGAGCCTGCTTCTCCCTCTGCCTCTGCCTGCCACTCTGCCTGCTTGTGTTCTCTCTCTCTCTGACAAATAAATAAATAAAATCTTAAAAAAAGAAAAAAGTTGCAAATGCCTTCTAGTCAACCCTGAGGGTCCTTGACCTTTAAAAAAAAAACCAAAGCAAAACTATAATGTAACCAAACTTGTATTTCAAACAGTATTTTTGAATACTTTTAACCATTTTACCATTTAACCATTTAACCATTAAAATTTTTTTGTATTTAATTTTACTTAAAAATGTAGAAATAATAAAGGAGTATATTCTTTTTTTTAAATGCCAAGATGAAAAGAAATTCCATTATTTTTCCTAGAATTAAGAATTATTAAAAATTGAATGACCACATGTCCCGATTTATACCTGTTAATCTAGTATAGTTCTTAATGTAATGGAAGTATTTTCAATTTATAGAAATGTCCCAGTTGGAATGGCAAATCATGTAATCACCTTAGTTAAGAATTCATAGTGTAAAAATAAAAATAATTCATAGTTTAAATGTGTATTTCTTTTACATATTTGCATCTATATATACATAAGCAAATTTTAAGATAGAGTTATTATGTATATTTTAACAACTTAGTTAATAATATTTCTCAAATAACTTTCCATAACAGAATATATGGTTCAAACTCATTTCTTTTAACTTTTGTGGTATTGCCAAATATAGATGAGCAAAGTTTTATTAATTCAGATGAATAATTTCCAAATTATGATGTCAATGTATGATTTTTAAAAGGTAATATAATGTCTCTGACACAAATACAAAATGAAAACTCATCAGAATTTTTTTCTTTTTTAAAAAAATATCGGTGAATGAGAACACTCAGTAAGATGTTAGCACTCGTTCAAAGAATTTAACACACATACACACAGATGTACACACACAAACATGCAAACACAAATATACCAAAATGAATTTACATATACATTCACATCNAGAGAGGAGGAAGCAGGCTCCCCGCTGAGCAGAGAGCCCGATGCGGGCCTCGATCCCAGGACCCTGAGATCATGACCTGAGCCGAAGGCAGCGGCTTTAACCCACTGAGCCACCCAGGCGCCCTCGTTCAAAGAATTTAACACACATACACACACATGCACACACACAAACATGCAAACACAAATATACCAAAATGAATTTACATATACATTCACATCTATCAATCATCTATCTATCTACCATCATTGATCTAATTGTCAATCATCTAGCTATAATATTTTATCATTTGAACAATTTGTGAGAGTACAATTCGGTGCCATTAAATACATTCACAACATTGTGCAACCATTACCATTATCTATACTTCAATTTTTCTTTATCATCCTCTATAGAAACTCTACCTGATCAACAATAATTCTTCATCTCTCTCTTTCCCCTCACCAATCTGTGTTCTACTTTCTGTTTCTACATATTGCCTACTCTAGGTAGCTTGTATATTTGGAATCAAACAGTATGTGTCTTTATTTGTCTGCCTTATGTCACTTAGAATGTTTTTGAGGTTCACTCATATTGTAACTGACACCAAAATTTTTTTTCCCTTTACAGCCGTTAATAATATTTTTCTTTTTTTTTTTAATTTTATTTTTATTCTTTGCCCAAATGTGGAATGAGATCCTGGCCACCTTATC
>LNAC01002347.1:0-17956 GCA_002007465.1 Ailurus styani | reverse complement strand
AACCAAACCGCGATGTGTCGCGAACAAAAATTACACGACTGACCGGTAACCTTTCGTCGGGTTAGGTCGATGGCATCCTTCCAATTTTCGGGTTACGAGTGTGCCGAAACGCCGTGATCCACCGCACATGCACTGCGTATTATTCCCGATATCGGTCGCAATAAAGCTCGTCATTCTTCCCATATATAACAATATATACATATAGGATGTGATACAAATACACATTTCATGCATTGGCGCGTTACACAACGTGTCTGCGCATTCCTGCTGTTCCATAGAGATGGATGAAAAGGGATGCAAACCATGGATCTTTGGTACTCGTTCTAGTAGAAGTAACTACCCATTACACACTTANTAGTAGAAGTAACTACCCATTACACACTTATGCCATTGATTTAATGAATTGTAAGAAAGCTGTAGTATTGAGACCTGTGTGTAATCCTGGGAACTAGTGAAGTAGGGAAATATCTGTTATCTCGATACATATCAACAATGCTACAATATGCCATGGCTACATTATGAGCCACTTGTCCTGATGCAGGATGATCAGATGTCCACCAGCGTGAAGAGCTTGAATCGACATTGCGATCGAACATCAGAGTCTGCCTTCCGCAGAAGCTCTATGAGTGTGTCTACTTCCTGGGTCCTCTGGGTGTCGTGGGCAAGCACCAATACCTTCTCTCCTACGGTAACCTCAATCTTCATCTCGTGGTATGTGATTGCCTTCACCTCCGTCCCGGAGGTGTTGACATCTGGGTCGAATCGATCTCCATAGAGCAGGAATGATATCGTAACCGCTTCTTCCGCTTGTAACCGGCGCACAACGTCGATGTCGTCGCACACTCGAATGTGCTTTGCGATGAAGTATTCACTGCTGTAAAGGTAGAGGCACTCGTCCAAAAAGTGGAAGAGGAGGTTTGGCAGGGTAGTAGCCTCCATGTGCACGCATTTGCGATGACGTGCCACCACCAATGATAAATCAGTCATGTAGCTGTACATCCCTAACGCAATGGACTCGAGTGCCTCACCAAGGGTTCGACCTGAACCGGTGATGATGACGTCTGCCGGGTGGTCCAAGTAGCCGAACTCATGGGTCACGGCTTCTAGCGCTGTAACCTCCGATTCAAAAGATTCGNCGTAGTTAGAATCAGGGACGCGTGTTGTTGGTTCCTCCGGTAATGTGATGTCGCTGCTACTATCCTTTTTGGATCGGACTCTCGGGGGCTTCGAGACGATATTTACGCCATCCATTAAATATTGATGTGCAGAATCCATGTTATGCAGTAGTTAAAATCTCATAATACATTATATTATCCCTCTAATGCGCATTACAAGTATTAACACAGTAGACAAACCCGTGACATACAAAGACACTATAAAATTAAGGATATATCTATTCAAACCAGACTAGCATAGCCGTTTGATGATTCTAGGGTGGATGTGTATTGATATGATCTAATTTCGCTAACACGGGTTTTACCAATTGCGTACATAAGCTGCGAGGAACCAAAAATAGAGGTAACCGCCTGCGGTTTAACCACAGTAAGATAGCTATGGCTATATAACAGCGGCTCATCTAGTTTGTGATATAGGCACGATTAAGGTCCATTGCATTTAGCAGAGCTGTTCTATCCAAAAATAGTGACACTTTAACTCCTACGAAATGTACATACTTGTGAGATAACAGTCGTCTGCCCCTATATATGTCCATCTGATAACATCTCAGTCCATCAATAGTCAACTAGAGATCGTCCTCAGGACGCGGCTTTGGCTTTCTTCCACGTTTTGCTTTTGGTGTATCCTCTACTGCAGCATTTGTTACCGTCCCCTCAGGCCGAGATTCTTCATGGGTATCACGATCGATAGCAGTATTTGCTGTGAAAGCTCCCTGTGTAATGCTTGAAGCCGTCGATGGTGTCTCCACTTCCTTCATTAATGATGTTGCAGCAGAAGCAAACGTCTCTCCAGGGATGTGTTGGGCATTAGATAACACAGATTCCGATGAGACAGTGGCACCAACAGGCGGTTGTTCGTTGTCATTGCCGGGAATTTCAGAATTCAAACCCTGTTCTTGTGAATTCTTGGCCCTTTCCTCCATGACGCGTTTGATGATTTCGCGTCTGCGGCGTTCTCTCCGGGATATTTTACCGCTGAAGATGTATCTCTTTGCACGCGGCACCTCGGGATGGTATACCTCCTCCACTATGTCTAGGGTGCGAGGTCTTAGGAGCAGGCATGTCCCACCCATATCCATGATTTCCTTTGCCGCTGATTTCGTGAAGGCATGTGCTTTTACCATCAGATTCTTCACTGTCAACGGTTTTGCCACTCCGCCGTACTTCTTCCCACCAATTACCTTGATTGGGTGACCGCGTTTGTATCGACCAAGACGTGCTCCCAACCGCTCTAGAGTAGCCCAGTCTAGTATCATGCCTTCCTCAGCCACATTAAGCTGATGAATTGGGATAAGTTGGTACTTTGGATGTCGATATCTGTGCCCAGGCCCAACCGGGCGTCCCACGAATTTCGGCAGCCGTCGATAAAGGGGCATCTGACCTCCTTCGAACACAGGGTTTACGTATCTGCCGGACCTATGCTTCTGCCCCTTGCATCCTCGTGTGGAACTTCCACCCTTTCCGCTTCCATGGCCTCTACCCAATCGCTTCTTCTTTTTGTTGCCGATTGATGGCAAGGTGTGCCACTTCCAGAAGGGCTCGTTGGGCTCTCTGCCGCCTCCAAGGACGGTGCTGCTCCATGATATGTCGGCCGGCAGAGTGCAGTTCTCCGGCTTGATGTACATGTTGTGCTTGTTGTCCGGCTGGCAGATGTCCCAAACATAGGAGGGGATGGTGGCCAGATACTGCTGTGCAACCTGCAGAACACCAGACCTCCTTAGTTCGTCCTCGAACTCCTCAAATACCTGCTCTCGGACACGTTGTATCTGGTGTCTGACTTCCACTGCCAATTCATTGCGCTTCTCCGGTTCCAGCTTCTTGTTATTCTGGATGTCATCCACCTCCTGGATCAGTGGTTCGGCCACCTCCAACATCCTCTCCAGCATACGGCTCCAAACTTGCTCTTGCTCCTCCGTCAAAAGGTTTCCTGCCGTTCCATTCTGAGCATGATTATGTTATAAGCGTATAATCCATACCTTGACTGAGTAGAAGAAATCACGCCACTCCCTACGGCGTCCTTCAGCCAACTTCCAGCGTTGGATGCGTTCAATCTTTATGACCTTCTTTCTTTCAATTCGTAGGAACTTGTATAGTGGGTGGGCCCTCGGGAGTCTGTCCTTTTCTGCGAAAAGGTGATTTGAAAAGCTGTATAAACATACTCATGCTGAAGGTGTTGATCTCGTAAAAGTCACGGATCTCGTCATATTCCTTCTGGAGATCCTCTTCCGTGTAGTTCACTCCGTAGAAATCCGGTATGACTTCGAGGTTAGCCTTTGGCTGCAGTGGATGATCGAGCTCTTCCTGGGCAGCTGGAGGTACTGCCTGGGTCTGTGAACTTGACTCTGCCGATAAGACCCATCTTGGCGTAGTTCTGGCGGTGAAGGCTCCATTGAGCCCGACGAATGCAAGTCTTCTACATGATACCGTCCATGCTGTTGACCAAAATGCGATAAGAAACAGGACAGGTCCCATGATGGTCTACAGTGGCCATTTTGGCTCAGACATCGAGGCATCTGGGATCCTCCTGCACTATGTATACACACATATATTATGCACAGTAGATATTGCTGTGATTCCGACAATTGGCTTCACGTGGAGATGCCTCCCTGGGGTCATCTTCTGCCTTCCTGATCGGCAATCTGATAACAGGACAAACTACCACGTATTAAGTACATATCATTCTACCACTAACTTTAGATATGTTTGTAGGTGAAATTAATAGCCCCGTCATCGCATCGAAGGTTGCGTGTGTTCAGCCAAGGCGCTGCTATATGTGCGCAATGCATTGAAGCCATTGGTGTCCATTTATCAGTATCGGTGTGTAAGCATACGATTATGCATCGTATTTTGGAGGTGTATCATAGACTGTATTCTGGATATAACGTCATATGTTGAGGTTTTGAGACATAGGAAGGCGTTCAGAACATGCAGCATTGTATAGGCTGCTTGAGTTAAAAGATCTGACATATGCTTGGATTACGCATATACTTTAACAGGCTATATCTTTTGGCCAACTTAATAGCTCCATTCAGATGTTCATCGCATGATGTGAATGAGACTGTCCTTGCTGCTCTGGCATGCCCTGTTCCTTAACGCCGTGGGAGCGATCCGGCCACAAGGCTTCATATGTGGCATTCAAGAACCTGTTAGACAGTCGAGATTTGCTTTGTTTGGCAATTTACGGGAATGCAAGAAGCTCAAGCGATCCCACGCTCCACGGAAGGCCCTCTTGAGGGCTCTTACCACCCAGGTGCTGCGACACGGCCGTATCATCACCACTCTTAACAGGGCTAAACAGGCTAAACCGCGAATTGAGCGTATCATAAAGTATTCCAAGAAGGCAAACGTTAGACATGCTCGGCTATTGATCAACAAGTGGTTGTACGACAGGGAACTCACAGAAAACGTGCTCAAAATGGCACCAGTGCGGTATAAAGAGCGGCATGGCGGCTACTGCCGTATCCGGCGCTTAACCTACAGTACGGTGGGGGACAACTCGAAGAGGGCCATCCTGGAGCTTCTGGACTATTGAGGTCTGATGATAACCTTAACGAGGACACCACATATTTATACCCTCAAAACCGCTAATTATCGCAACATACAGGTATCATTAATGTAAATTCCCTATTATTACAGTTAACCTTGTTATGCTTAGCGACTGGACGCTATGATTGGGGCAGCGTAAACCGATAGATATGGCAATAGGTCATTAACATCGGAGCGACTAATGATATTCTCTTGTGTGTCGAATGGGTTTCAACACCACGGGTGCCGTTAAACCTGATGATGTATGGTCATGAAGCTGCACGTCCGGATGTGGCATTTCGCTCTCACACTACTACTAGGGTTAGCGGGCCATACACCTACACACCAAAACGTTTACGATGCTCCTGCTGGTAGTTGCTCGACGACATGTGGAACAACCTGCTCAGGGCACGTGAACAGACGAACTCATTTTCGAGAATACTCTCATCCTTTGCGTCAAAACGGTACAGACTGGTAGTGCTTGGTTGTATTCCTTGGATAAGGTTTCTGTGACTTTCGCAGATATCCCAAAGACGCTGTGCGCTAAGTTCTGTCTCGTCTGGAGGTAGCATTGCCTCGAACAGGAGCTTGGAACCCCTGGATTCCATCCCCAGATCAGCTACCAGCTTACTGAACTCTACCTTAGTTATACGCTCAGCCACCACCGTCTTCAGCTCAGTTAGTGATACATATCGCTCATTCAACCTTTTCTGGAAGTCATCCGCAACCCTGATGATCCCGACCATGCCAAAAAGCCGAAGCAATGGAATCTTGGATGCAATATAGAGTTTGATGTTCCTTTCATAGAGAACGTCGATTAGCAGGATAAAGCTACGAAGTCGGCCGTCAGTCTCATTGGAAGCATCGAACTGTGGCACCTGCGATATCCAAATTGTGTGGAATTTCCTGGCAAGAACCATGAATGCCTCAGTTCCTAGGGATATTGAGACACCCTCCTGTTGTTCGCTATCGGCGCCTTGTGATCCGCATAGGTTGGATAATCGGAAGTAGGCCTCCTGACCCCGAGACAGCGGCACTGTAATGCTTCTTAGATTGGTAACCTTTAGTACTAGGTTGTCCACGATTGGTTCGGAACTTCGTCTGCGAAATTCACACAAAAACTTGTCTTCGTGGTCGTCGGGATCGAAGATGTAAACCTTATCGGCAGTCACCTCCGAATTGGAGAAGTTGTGCTCCTGTCTAAAATCACGCGCCTGCAGGTTGAACACTTCGCAATGAGCCTTTAACAACGGTATGAATGGTAGGAAGCGATCTCTGTTAAGTCCATTGAGGTAAAGGTCCTCTGGATGTCTGTTAGAGGTGCAAACCACTACGACGCCCATCTGAACATTTTTTAGACGTTATCGCATATTCAGCAATAATCAGAATGACTAATCATGCAATAGATAACAATTCGTTAGAAAGCTTGCAAATATTTCCATATGCCCATGTTAACAGTATTGGAGATTGTTCAGGTGTGACCATGGATTCAAGATTTCACAATCATTGGTATCTCAAGTCGCATAGATACATTACGGGACACATAACATACCTTGAATAGGTTCGTGAAGAGAGGCTTGAGTATCATTGCATCTGAGATGTGGTTGACGAAGAATTCGTCCAGACATAGCAGGCGTACGTCACCCATAACTTTTTGGGCTACCAACTCCATGAGATCTCCCTCCGATATCCCTTTCTGATTGTGCAACTCTTTCTGTATCCGGATTATGAATTCGTGGAAGTGCAGCCTCATCTTCGGGCATGCCACCTTCTCGTAGAATTCATCCATCAACACCGTCTTGCCCTGTCCAACTCCACCGTAAATGTACAATCCCCGGTGCACGCTATTTTGAGTTCCATTGAAAAGTGACCCCCACCAGCCCTTACGTACAGCGGGCGTATCCATGGCCACCTTAAGCTTATCTAGACGGCTGCATAGTTCTCGTTGCGATGGTGTTAGCTTTTCCCACGGAATTGCAAAGCACCTCCATGCGGTAAGCCGCATCATTTTAATCTGGATACATGGGCTCCTTGGCTGATATGTGTCGTTCCATACGTTTTACAACTGCATCTTCCCTAATGCAGTGTTCTGCGTCAGGTACCGGGCCGCATTGCCAGGCAAAGGCGCAACTTGCACGAAGTCCACCAAGAAGACAACTCAGTACACAGTTCACAGCAGGTCCAACCTCAAATGGAGCGAAAAATGACACACGATACGTGTATCGTTCGAAAACATAGTGACGGATGGCCTTGCGGTGCTTGAAGCGTGACTTTAGATACGTGACACGCCAACGCTTCCGTGGTACATGGGCGAAATCAACACGAGAAAAGTACCTTCCCTGTACACCCATGTCGCAGTTCACTTGACTATTACCTGTTCTTGAGCAGTGGTGACGATGTGACGAACCTTCTCGATGCAGTCCCGCAGCTCGTGCATTCTGGGACCTGATACATCGACAACTAATGACCGTATGCGATAGGCTAGGTTCATGGCACTTATATTATATTTTGCAGGGTGTTTATGCGCCTTCCACTATAAAAGAACCATATTGTGACCGGTTACTTCAAAGGGAAAGTGTGTGTACCACTGCGGTCACCCACGGATTCCCCTGAGGCGCGCAACCGAAGACGAGAAAGCAAAAAATCAAGAAGCTGCTGCGGCCAGCGCCTTCGTACCTCTTGGAGGGGTAGCAGCGTGCGGCTCTCGCTGTCCCTGCAGAGCATGTCTGAAGGTCAAGGATAACAAACCTGGTCATTTCCACTACGACGGCCGAAAGCGTGGCTGATCCGGATATGCGGATTGATTGTACAGTTACGAAAACCTCCTGTTCCATCTCACTGGGGCCGTATATGTGCAGATAACTCATCTTGAGTTCAATCATCTTGTTCATTAGGTCGCCGACGATGAGTAAATTGTGTCGGGGCTCCCATGAGTCCTCCCAGTCACCCTTCCAGCGCACAAGGAAGTAGTCCTTCTTAAACCTTGGCTTGTAGTCCAACAAGTCCTCAACCTCGACTGCCTCCTCAGGCTCCGCTGCTACGTGGAGTGTCTCCCTTGGCTCATTCTGTTTAGCAGGCACCTGGAGTCCACCAACGCCATTCCCGCGTGCAAAGGCTTCTGCGGCATCCTTCGCAGCCTGAGACGCAGATTCTGTGGAGCCCGGTATAAACTTGTCACGCGTTGTGGTTGCTCCATTTTTCTGATCTGTCTTCTTCTGCCTCTTGGAGGGCCTAGACATGGACATAAGACAATGTTAACATGCAACATACGCAGGGGTAGCATCAGAAGAAGATTGGGTTGGAGGGTGCTTAGTAACTGCATCTGTTCGGGAAGATGAACCTGCACCCCTGCTTCTGCAAAACATGACGAGGTTGCATAAGTTGAGGTTGTAATAGACTCAGCATAATCATACATTTAAGAACACAAACACAGTTAATATGTCAAAACAACAAGTGGATTGAGCCGCTATAATACTGTAAACCTCGAAGGTTTGCTTGACAATGTGGCTATTACGAAAAATTCACAGTGTACCCACACACAGAAGGAAAACATACTGTGTCTTATTGCCATCCGCGCTATGCGCTTCCAACCACGCCTCCTTCAGCATCTTCATCTTGGCAGTAAACGCCGGAAGGTTTGTCAGGTTAGCCTGTAAAAGTTCAGTATAGGGGCACTAAAGACCCACCTCCGGCTCCCATGTGTTCTCTGAGTCAGGAAAGCCCTTCCATTTAACCAGGTACTTGGGTTTGCCCTTGAACATGCGAATATCCACGATATCTTCCACCTCATACTCGTCCTCGTCAGCCCGATTATCCGCCGGAACTTGCTCGGTCTTTGCTTGCTTCATCGTTGGAACTGTGTGACCGGCGCGAACGATAGGCCAGGGGCTTCTAAAGCGCGGCGTATGCGACGTTCGCAGTTTTAAATGACGCCGCGAAAATGTAACATGGGCGACACCCACTAGCATTAGATTATCCGCAGCCACACCCACACTCCACTAACACGCGCACGACACAACGTCGCCACAGCGTCGGCAGCGCATAGGACGAGAATGGAGGAGAACGTGGGGGCAAAACATACGTTCATGGTGTGAATCTACTAAGCTCCTCGCGTCATACCCTATTGTGGTTAAGGTTCGGGTTCTACACATCCTAGATTAGGTGTACTAGACATTTTCTCCGGTCAGCTCCCGTGCCTCAATAGGCTCTGTCTTCCCCCGTATCTGGGTAATTCGTTCCTTGAGGTAGGCGTTTTTCTCCTCAAGGACGACTTTTGCACACGCCAAGCGCTCTTCAGTATTCCGGATGTTGGCAGCCCAGATCTTGGTCTCAGAGTCCGCATGGAATTCCAGAGCAGCAAAGCCGGTGAGCTCTAGGATGGCCAGCTCGTGATCCTGGTCCACAGGAACATCTCGGATCATCCGTGCGAGCTTATCTCCGAACGGCTCCCGCGATTCTATAATCTCCACGTCCTCCATGCGCCCGGTTATACGGCTGTATAAATTGATCACATAACACACATGACATACGCTAAATACGCCTCCTGGATGTTGCACTTGTCGTAGAGCTTCGCTATGGCCCTAGCGTTCTCGTTTGTTAGCACGGGGTTCCGAAGAGGAATCCGATCGTCATTCATCAGCTTCACTACAGCCTGCACAACGATGAGTAGCCGCAATAGACATGGCTTGGGAGGCTAATGTATGCACTTAGATACTCACCAGTAGCGCTGCATCCTTGGATTCCGGTATATTGGTGATGTAAAGTCTTTGCGACGCCCTTACCACAATCTTGCCGGTAGTATCCAAATCCGATATATCCACAAACTGCATAGAAGATGAGCATTCAAGCATTATGTCGTTGTCGTGCTGCTGATCCTAATACTTACCTGGCACATACAGGCATGCGGTGATATTTCGGGATCATGGTTTGGTGANCCCACTTCCCCGCCGCGGAGGAAACCGGCACCCCGCCCACTGCAGCTCAGCCCAGCGGCGGGCGAGTGCAGAACGACGCTGAGGGGTGCAGTCCCGCCCACCCCGAGAGTCCGCGGGAATTTTTTCCTTCCCGCCTGCCGGGAGGCGCGGCTTCCCCCGCTCGGTTAATAAACCATTAGCAGCCTGCGCGGGAGCCAGTCCCCGCCCCGAGCTGCCCTCGCACCGCCCCGCGCCCTCACCTTTCAAAGCCCCTCCGCCTCCGCCTCCGCCTTTGCCTTGGACGATAGTGCATTCTCAAGTAGCTCACGATTGTGTTCCTCCAGAATGTGGTACAGCTCCTGAAGGTGGCCTCCAGATGGTCTGCTAACCTCTCCAGATATCGGCAGTTGTATCCTCATGTGGTCCTTGCGACGTTTGTGCGTCTCCAGCTGCTTCTTGGTCAGTTCCAAACTCATCTCCTCAAGGCGCGCCTGCGATTGCAAATCCTTAGACGAGTGAGGGTTGAGATTGGCTTGAACGTTGCGCGGAAAGCGCAGGTTCTCATTGTAAATACCGCACTCAAACATCATCTCGTCGATATGGTCGCTGCCCAGCGGCCCGGGAGAGCGCCGAGCAGCGACGCAACGCTTCACTAGACGGAAGGCAACGCCACAATCAAAAGCACTGAACAACAAGAGAAGACATGCTCTGAATAGGTGTCGGACATTCATATCTCCCGACGTGGGATTAAGATGGATATCAACTAACAACAGCCGGAGTGGACGGTGAGTCGGTCAGTCACAACAAAATGGAGTCTTCAAATTCGTTTGACACTCAGGATCACCTAGAGCCGATTATTTACATTTGTGCAGGTAAGTGTGTTATAAAAAATACTGGATTCCTACGGAAGATGGTGTTTTGCGTGCTTCGTAGGCTGCTGAGCCACTCGGGAGGTGCTGCCAGTCAGAGATCGGAACGAGTACCGGCTTCCCATGTCCGTGAAGATGTTCATATTGATGCTCATTCCAAGCTATGCGTTGTAGGAACGGCGAATCCTGCTGGTATGCCGTCCATGTGCGAAGTGCCATGCATTGCGTCAATAGCGCTTCCGTCCATTTGGTGTCCTTATTCCTTTACAGAGTGTGGAAATGACCTCGCAGTGCAGCCTACACAGACAGTGAGGTGTCGCAATTGCGGATCCAGGATACTTTACAAGAAGAGGTCGCATAGGCTCGTACAGTACGAAGCGAGATGACAGAACCATGACGAAACTCTCCGATACGCAAAAGCAGGTAGAAGGTATATTGTAATCAGTGTTATCATCATCATCATTATTGTTGTTATCGTCGTCGTTATTGTTATTGTATCAATGGACTTATATATATGTGGAAATACATAGTATGAAGGTCTGAAGAAGCTTGTTGAGAAGTTTCTGGCGACTGACGAAGACGACCTGCTCGACCTTTCCGCGGAGTACAACCAATTCAAGGGACTGCTGTCAGGATTGTTATCAACAATTGCACGATACAGGGTCCAACTTAACAGCACAGATGAGACCAGAGTATACTTTGGTCCGAAGACGCGGAAGATAGTGGAGGAGCTGGTGCGCCACTATGACAAGGTCTATGAGATATACGAGGAGCACCTGGTAACGAGGTTCAACGAGGTGGAACGTGTTAATGCCCTTTTGGCCAAGAGGGTAAGTGTTATATATATATATATATATATATATATATATATATATATACTGTACAGATTGTGGAAACCATTGCTGAGGACCACGATGAAATATCGATTTTGGAGGAAACCAAGCAGGACCTCCTGCGAATAGAGCGTGCCAAAGAGATGAGTAAAAACGCTTCTTCACTGGGAATCCAGGCAAAATTGGACAATATACAGGAGCGGGAAATCGCCATTGCCGATCCCTTCTACAGCGTGCAACAGGTCTATCGAAATGATCCTGCGACGTCACTGGAGGATATTCTGGCCCTGCTCTACCGGGATGGAGAGGCCGTGTTCCTGACTGTGCTGGAGAACGTGGCCAGGCTTATGACACAGATTGCGAAGCACCCGGATGAAATCACTCAGCGACTTCTCAGAATGAATCACGAAAAGGTATACGAGGATTTCATCCAATACCCCCGCGCCGTGGCTCTGCTCAAATACACTCGCTTCAAAATAAAGCACAGCGATGACGTAAAGGAGCATTTGCAGTCTTTTAACTGCAACGAGCTGCAAGACGAGTACTTCTTGTACCTGAAGGAGCCGGATATGTTCACCAACTACAACGAGTGGAAGGAGTGGATAGACTTCGTTGGGACGACCAGTCGCATGCTGAATGAATTTATAGCACATTTCAGGTCACTTAAACGTGGAAATGGAAGCTATGACGAATCTATGGTTCTAGAAGCACTTGCAACTACGACTAAGCGTATCGCGGATACACCGTAGGGATGGGTGATATCTCCCACACCCATCCCTACAGTAACAAATATGGAACCATAACAAAGCACGGTGCGTTACTATCACCACTGTTGCAAGATGTCCAAAAAAAATGACAAACGAGCGATACAGAAGCGCCATAACATCGTCAAGAAGCAGATGGTGGACCAACAGCGCAAGCACCAGGAACGTCGCAGCGTCAAGGAGCTCTGCCACAACATCAAATCACAGGCACGTAATTTTATTGTCCTATTTTTATCCGTTCACAGCTTCAAACGGTAACCCTTGGATTCCACAAACCAGGTGGTGAGGGCGCCAGCACCGTGGTGGAGGAGGTGGAGATGGCGGACGTGAAACCGCTCAGACGAGGTAACAACTTCATAAGAGAACTTGGAACTGGTGAGCCGTTGACCGCGCGCCGGAAGAAGGTGCTAAAGCAGGCCCTCAAACGCCGGCGCAAGGTCGGTGTCTGACATGGCAGCCGTTGGAATATCGCACTGGCAATAGAACCTCCTAATAATCGTCATTATTCGTTACTGTACCAGTTAGTACCAATGGTGAGCAGTAGTAATAGGCATTTGTGGTAATAGGCGGTGGTAGTAATTAGTAATGACATTATGGGACTAGACCAGATATATTTTGTCGGTGTTGAATGCCATTAGGCTCAAACATTACGGTCGTCCCGCAGCATATTCGGGGAACCCTTCACCATGTCGGATTTTGAGATTATATCAGTGACGTAGAGGCGGATCCCGTTCTTCGCCAGCAGTCGGGAGAAGTACATCAGGCCATGCTCGCCACCTGTATGGCGGCACCGCATGGTGCCCGTGCCGTTGCACAGATGGGTGATGATGTTGCGATCCAAGCTTACAGATACGATCTGCATGCGAGCCCTGCGCGCCAGGTCCTCGAAGTCCTTCTCAGTGAAGGACGCCTTTATGCCAGACATGCGAAAGGACACTATCTCCCACTCCGGGTCAAGGTTAGTCACCTCCCTGAGCCCTCCGATAATGGTGACCTCAGTTTCGGGGACCGCCAAGTTGGCAGGGCTCTCAGGGTTGGAGAGACTCCCATCCTCATTCATGGGCAAACTCGAGTTGCCCCGAATATCTGCATCCACAGTGACGGATCTAGGATCCAGGTTACATTGCGCGGATGGCTGTTCGTCGGCATCCATGTCGTTAAAAATGCGGCAGTGTTGCATGTTGCGAATGCGGTTGACGTCACGCACCCTCAGAGTGGAAACGACTGCCTTGGTTTCCTCCCCAGGATCCATACCCGTAGTGATAGCCACATCATTGTAACGCTTGTAGTCCTCACGGAGCTTCATCTGCAGCGTCGACTTCTTGTCCGATGCGCCGACATTTGGCAAAACGCCGGAGCTCCAGTCAACGTCGCCATACCTAGGTCCCCAGTCGAACACAGTCTGCTTGGGACGTTTCTGCTCGTACGTCGTGGCGACCTGCTGCCTAAGCGGCTGCCTCTTCGTCCCGCTGTGCAGCAGGAGGTTGCAGCGAGACACAAAGTCACGGGCACAGCGCTCAGAGGCAAGGCCGGCGGCCGGAATCTCTTCCGGTCGAGCTTTGCCTTGGTATAGGGCTGTATCGTGACCGGTGTGTTGGTGCTGCACGGAAACTTCTGCCTGCATCGCTTCCTCAGCAGCACCCGGCGGTGTGTCGGAGTCGCGCGTTGTGCAGCCATCCTCGGGGCGTTCATCCAACATAACGCCTACCATTCTGATGCGAAGTGTTGTGAGCAACAGCGTTTGGCAGCGGCGCCTGAGAGTGGGTGAACAGCCCACCCGTCGTCCACGGATGTGTAAGGCGGAGTGGTACCTGATGTGACCATATTGAATGAGCCGCGGCGACCACGTCTGAAATCTATATGCCGTGGTGAGCCATATGTATAATTAGTTGGTGGAAATAGTTGTGTCCCCTCTGGACGCAGTTCTATTTTGGTGGTTGCCTAAGCGTGTCTAGAAAGTAATAGACGGAGGCTGCAGAAGTCCTGGTGGTGTCTAATGCAATAGATATCGGCTCATAATACGTGAGGTAGCACCTATCCTTGGGCTTTGTTCGGCAGAATCAAGTTTGCCGTGGGACTGCCAAGATGGCTACCCGCCCGGAACATTTGGCCCCCCCCGAAATTGTGAGCATCATCTTTAGGCTTTGACATAGAGATGCAGTACTACAACAGCGAAGAGGCGCGCCGGTACACCGTCAATACGCATATAAGAGATATCCAGATTGAAATGAGTGAACGGGCTACTGAGATGCTCATGTTGCCAGAGGTTGGGCTTGCAAAACTGATACTAATGCATACAGGACGAGTGTTGCCTGGTTCTGGACATCGGATGTGGAAGCGGACTGAGCGGATCGGTCTTGCACGACCATAACAACTTTTGGGTCGGCGTAGACATCAGCAGGTTCATGCTCGGTATGTTCCGATGAGGCCCTTTAGAGTTGACATGTTGCTCAGACGAGGCGCTCACCAACGAATGCGACAGGGAAGGGGACATGCTCTTAGGGGATATCGGGGATCCACTCAACTTCAAAGGGCAGAGCTTCGACGGAGCGATCAGCATAAGCGCCCTCCAGTGGTTGTGCGTCGCCAACAAGAGCTCTCACGACCCATACAAGCGCCTCTTGACATTTTTCAAGTGGCTTTATCGCAGTCTCAACTATGGCGCCAGGGCAGCGATACAGTTCTACCCGGAAAACGCTGAACAAATCGAAATGATAACGTCGGCAGCAACAAGATGCAACTTCGGCGGAGGTCTCGTGGTGGACTTCCCGGAATCTACCAGAGCAAAAAAGTGAGTGCAACACGGGCCATATTGTTGACGTGTAACAGGTATTATCTGTGTATCTGGGTCGGAATGACTGGACTGCCGCAGCATCTTCCGCAGGCCCTTGTCGACACCGTTTCTGACGATGAGGAGACTGTCAAAATAGGGAATGCAAAGCACCGGAAGATCAAAGGGAAGAAGAAACAGGAAACCATACGTCAGAGGATATTGAACAAGAAGCAGCAACAAAGGAAGCGGGTAAGATACATTTACCCGTAATATGTGTTGTTAACTCAAACACAGGGCCTCGACACTAGGCCAGACACCAAGTACACTGGGCGACCCAGGCCAGCACGCTTTTAACGATATCACTACGCTAATTGTAGTAGTCCATTTCCTCAGATGGTTCCGGAGCAGTAAGTGTGGGAGACATAACCAGTTGTTGAGGCAGGTGACGCCATCCTGATGGACTCTATATGTTGTAAAGGGGAACACGAAGGGTCTGTTAACTTACGAGGTCAGTAGACCTTCCAATGATGTCGCACTTCAAGACGTTCGTCATGAAATACTTGGACATCAGCTGCGCCCAATTAGCACGTGCAGATGTCGACATACCGTTAGATTGGTGCGGACAGCGCATCGGGTCTTGTCACCGAGATAGGCTGTATGATGTTGTGCAATTCGCATTATTCCATCTTACCAAGTGTTGTGAACTGGAGATTGCCCTTCTCGTCATCATTCCCATTGTATGGGTGCTTCTGCCTGAAAACGTCGGTTAGGCGACTGAAATTGCATTGTTAGATCCATTCAAACTCGTACCCAGCCTTCATAATCCACTTCAAACCATCACGGTCGCTCTGTCTGCATCCAGGATAGCCACTATATCCCTGCTCAACGGTTAACCATGTGTAGCAACGTCAAACATACCATTTCATGCATGGCTGGTGACTTCTCCAGCTTCAGTTTTTCCGCATCGGAAAGGTCGATGTCCTCGGGAGCACTGTGGTGTGGTGGTTATCATCTGTGAATGGCCACTTACCAATTGAGGTTGCCACATAATATCACAGCCTTGGTGTCTGCCACGATGGTTAGAAATATATATCGCCCGCTAACCTTTTGAATCGTTAAGGAGACGCGCCAATTCACGGTCAAACTGTCGACGTTTTTTAACATTCACAGCTGCCCAGCCATCATTGGGTGCCATCCTAAATGGCATTAATTACATATCATATTGACATACAGGCACAACAAATAGTAACTTTTGAACTGAAGCATGATGGATCTTCCTTCCTGAAGCATAATGCAACGATAGTTTGGACAGGATACCTTACCGGGTGATGGTATTTGGGGCTTATTTTCATGTTTAGGTTAAACCTTTCCTTGAGACACTGCATGTGCATTTAAACCAGGTGTGTCTGCTGCATACCGCGAAGCGTTTCCTGATGTATACGATCTGTCCGCCAATCTTCCAGCAGGCCAGTGACTGGACCTTGTGGTAGTTTTTGAAAACAACACGACTCAGATCCGATAACAGCTTGCCGTCACGCATCTTCTGATCATACGAAATCAATACTGAACGGCCGTCACCCTTTTCAACGACCTTGGGACATAACCCTGTGTTAGTCGTCAGAATAATGAATGCATATATATCTGCCCTACCTGTCATTTCCGATTCGCAGAGCTTCACGTTCTGAAGAACAACAACATCCTGCGAATAGATTGGACGCTGGTGATGCATGTCGTCACTTACCGGTTTGGAGGTCTCGACTAACAGAACAAAACGATCCCATAACTTCTTGCGACCTGCGTCGTCTCCGAGCCCTGACGAGTTCCAGGTCAGGATTGTTCTTGGGTCGTCTGGATCCAGCTCATGGATTTCACCGGTTGTGGGTATGAACTCTTCCGTCGAAGTTGTAGACATAGTCTCGGCCATCTCCATCACGTCTTCTTCCGTGGCGTCATCCAGGAGTAGAGGGTTGTTTTCATCGTCACAATCAGTCCCACGACTGATGGATACCTCACTTCGGTCATCTGAGTAGGTTGTGAGGTTTAAGGTGCCATCGTCCGGTGCTGTTAAGAGGTCTAAATTGGAGGCGTCCAATGGAACATTTATTAAGTCGGACTCCTGATTCACGGTGTCAAGATCGTCATCGCCATTTTCATCCGCCACTGGAAGGCCACCTTCTACGTTGTCGTCATCAGGTTGCTCTTCTGGCTCCACAAATTCTATAGTGACCATTAGAGTGCGGTCATCTACCACAAATCGCTGTTGCAGCAGCGGAGGCTGCTCAACGTTAGACATTATAAGAATCAAACGTATGCTATAATGATGATAAGGCTACTTGATACCTATAGACAAAAGTAGATGGCATCGATAAAAAGTGATCTGGCATAAGGACGGACAACACAGTATCTGATACCAAAAATGGATCTATACGCTCTGACGCCTCCATGCAATACCTCTAAGAGACACATGCACAACGTGATATGCGATGATTGGAACATGGGATGGAACCTAACGTATTTCCCCGAAGTTGATCTAGGTGTTATAACATGGCCGAAATCAGCTGTAGAGTTAGAATCCCAGGCCGATAGGCGGCAGCTCTCAGCATACAATACGAACTATACAATGCGTATCTAACGTTTTGAGTAGGATAACACGTTAGCGATCATTACTAGGTCCTTGGCCGTGGTGGCCCCGGTGTAAGTGTTGGAAGGAATCCACAAAAGCGTCGAAGCATTCCTAGCAAAAAGGGTTACAAATAAGCGCAATGCATCGGTTAGACAGCGGTGAAGTTAACTGATTGTCGTTTTGTTGGTGCCCATACAATGCGCTATGTGTAGCAGCGCGGCGTTGTAGTGCCTGTGTACCGACGGCCGCCTCAAACAGTACACATGCCCATCTGCGCGCATATAATGCTACTATCATCGGACTAACTATCGCAAGATGGCTTCCAGGGTGCAGCAGCAGCTCGAGGATATGGTCCCCGAGCTGCGCAAGCTGAAGGAGCTTCAGATATTTAACGACGAGGAGGTCAGGGAGATCGTCAGACGACGGAGGAAGTATGAGTATATGGTCATAAGCACGGATCCGGTCTTTGCCAGAAACGCCT
>LNAC01002346.1:0-17761 GCA_002007465.1 Ailurus styani | reverse complement strand
GAGCGAAATAAGTCAATCAGAGAAAGCCAATTATCATATGATCTCTCTGATATGAGGAACTGGAGGGGCAGGGTGGGGGTTCGTGGGCNTATGAGGAACTGGAGGGGCAGGGTGGGGGTTCGTGGGCGGTAGGGAGGGAAAAATAATGAAACAAGATGGGATGGGGAAGGACAGAAACCATAAGAGACTCCTGATTTCACAAAACAAACTGAGGGTTACTGGGGGGTGGGAGGGTTGGGATAGGGTTGATGGGTTATGGACATTGGGGAGGGTTTGTGCTTTGGTGAGTGCTGTGAAAGATGTAAGCATGATGATTCACAGACCTGTACCCCTTGGGCAAAGAATAAAAATAAAATTAAAAAAAAAAAAAGCAGCCTAAATTGTGACACATAAATGAGACGACTCACTAGTGGAGTACTGACCTAAACATGCTTGGTTCATACTGTGGTGACTTCCTACTGTGTCAGTTTAGCTAATTCAGAATGATGTCTTCCATAATTCTTCTGTCTGTATGGGTATGGATAAGAACTGACCACAAGAGAAATTCAAAATTTGGAAGGTAGAAGTGAAACAGAAGCCATGTTTACACTTGGCAAGTCAGTGTGGCACCTGGCACCGTTGCTATTCATGCACTTACTGTACACCTGCTGGCTCACCTTTATTGGCCAAGTGAGGCTCAACATTGGGGCCCCCCTCTCTTCCAGTAATCATTATTTTTCCTCCTTTGGCATCTCCATTCCTGTGTCAGGTGTGTGCTTAATTCCATACTGCAGGCCACCTGCCTTATCAAAGTTGGATGCTTCAAGGCAAAGACTAACATGGGCTCCAGCTTGTCCTCACAGATGTCCAGCACATCCTCACTGCTTCCAGTTTGTTCTTGCTCTCACCCACTTCATGTCCATATTCCCAATGGAGTGGTGGTACCAGCTAACAATGGTTTAACAAAATTCCTAAATATTTAATAATTGTTATTTGCCTGCCTTGCTCACTTTAAGCCCAGCACCAGGGCAGAAACCAACTGTGTAAGGCCAAATCCCTATAACAAATCCCCTAGTTGGGAGATAAGATACATTAATGGAGACATTGATAGAAATACAGATGTAGATCTTACTGGTTCTACTTCTCTGATTAATCCTTAATTGTTACACTGCTTAGGAAAGATTAAATTGAGGACTCTTTAACAGCTGAGGTTGAGTTTCAAAAGGAAATTCAGTACATTAAGATATCTCTAATTTGGTAAAAAGTTCTGAGATAAAATTCACTTGAGTCCGTCTCAAAGATGGCCATTATAAGAAATTTGTTAGCAAAGGTTGACAGGTATAAGCATATAACTTCAGAGAAATTTCCATTTTAAATAATTCATTAGAAATATTTTAATGAATGGTGTTAAAGATTCAGGATAGTGAGTGTTTTAGGTTCTATAAAACTGAAGTCAGTCACTCACCCACAGAAGAGAAATCATCCACTGGATCCTTAAGAGGTTTTTGTGTTTCTACGGTCTCTCTTAGCTGAGCATGCTAGATCTGCCTTTATAATTACACTGGACCAAGTATGAGGCCTACCTGGGAAACACACAATGCCTTTATTTCTTTTAGACTCTGGAGAATTTGTTCTAAACAGACAAACTGCACTCTTGACCCCAAGCGTAGTTCAGTAGAGACTTACTTATGCCACATTGTGGATGAACCACTGTTTTGTGGCTCTGTCTGTTGGCTGTGTGTCTGTCTACTCTACGGATCACACAAAGATTAGCGGGATGGAATCGCATGATGTAGCCATGCTCAACTGGAATGAGTTTTGGCTTCGTGAACCAGACTTAGATCTTCTGGTTTGGAAAGAGCCAACTAAATACAATTTGGGCCTTTTGACCTTGGACTGAATTCTATTCAGATCATACCTTTCTATGTGAAGTTTTTACCCTCCACTCCTTTCCTTTGTAGTACTTAGCATGCTTAGCTGAGGACTTTGGCATAACTAAGTGCTGTTTATTCTGACAAAATGTTACTGGGAATATAAATATTTCAGAAAACATTTGTATGCCATGATAGTGATACCTCAAGTTTTAGACCCAGCTAATATAATGGCTAATCGAACTACACAGTTTTGTTTTTTTGTTTCAACTAATTTAGCTTGGGCCTAGACAGATGCTGTCTTAATTACTCCAAAACAGTTTTCCGCTGTTTGAATATTTAGTGGAAATTTCTGGGAGTACTTAAGACGCTTCTCTGGTAAAATAAATGTTTATAGTGGGAGAACAGTTTGTTTTGTTTTATGTTATGCATTTATTTATTTTTGATAACCCCAAGTCAATATCTCTTGGCTTCTGTGGATATGGGTAGAGTGTGCTATGTGATTTGTGGCTTCAAGCATTGATACATCACCACTTTGTCTCTGGCATGAATTTAATATATAAGAATGCTGGACAGGAGCTGCACGGAAGTGTTCTAATGAGGCTGGCCAACACATACTCAGCTACTGCTGAGGAAGATGGATTGTCAAATAAGCTACCCAGTGCTCTGACAAGCTACCTTGGTGTGATAATCTAGTTTAAGATCTTGTTACATTATTCATTACTTCTCTCTGCCACTAATCTTTGCAGCATGCTTCTGCTATGTTACTGTTTGCATTCTCAGTGCTGTGGAGATTGTTGTTTTATGATAAACATAAAGCCTTTCATTAATTTGCCCATGCTTTGCAGGGAGAGCAAGAGAAAGCAATGATAGTTTGCTGGTAGTGTGCTGTTCATAGACTGTTTCCTGCAACTGGTAATTTCCACTGGCTGTAGAAGAACTAATTGTACGTGAGTAGAGATGATAGCAGGTTTCAACTAGATCTCTGTCAAACATCCATGGAAAAGAGGAATAATTAAAAGACTTCTGAGTGCATACCTCCTTATTACAGCCCCAATCTGGTCCTACCATGTGAGGATGTTTGCTTATGAGCACTTGGATACATGGACACACACATGTATAGTGAGGCCTTGGCAAGCACCCATATTCCATTGTCTTTCAGCATCAGCTCCGTTGCTAAGAAGAAGAAGAGTTAGCACACAGATGCAGTTAAAGAATCACAGAAAAGAAGCTGGAAATCTTCTCAAGAAGTTACCAGAATAAGTCCTAGAAAAAAATTATTTAATTATTTTTAATATTTTAAAAAGATTTCATTTATTTATTTGACAAAGAGAGACACAGCAAGAGAGGGAACACAATCAGGGGGAGAGGGAGAGGAAGAAGCAGACTTCCCACAGAGTAGGGAGCTCGATGCAGGGTTCAATCCCAGGACCTGGGATCATGACCTGAGCCAAAGGCAGATGCTTAACTGAGCCACCCAGGTACCCTGAAAAAAATTTTTTAAATAGCTCCAAATAAACTGAAAAAAAATTGTTAAAGGAATTGAAATTTTATATTAGAATTAATTGCTTAATTGCAAAAGAAAGCAATAAAAGAGGAATAGAAAAACAAGAAAAAGACAGGAAACAGAAACAAAAAGTAAAAAGGCAAATTTAAATACAATTATATCAATAATAATATTAAATGTGACTAGATTAAAACCAAAAGGCAGCGATTGTCAAAATGGATTATAAAAGAAGATCCAACTATTTGATGACTGTAGGACACACACTTCACATTCAAAGATACTAATAGGTTGAATGTAAATAGATGGGAAAAGTTACATAATGCAAATAGAAGCCATAGAAAAGCTGGAGTAGCTATAGTAATATCAGACAAAATAGACCTTAAAATAAAGTAAAAATGTTGCAGAGATAGAAAGGAGTATTTTATAATGATAAAAATGTCAATCCCCAGGAAGCTATGACAATTATAAACATATATGAACCTAGTAACAGAGCCCCCAAAATACATGAAACAAAAACAGATAGAATTGAAGTGAAAACAGGCAATTCAAAAGTAATAGTTGGATACTTCAATACCTCACTCTCAATAATGAACAGAACAACTTGAAAGAAAATTAACAAGGAAATTGAAGACTTGAGCAACACTAGAAGTCAACTTGACCTAAAAGACATCTTTAGAACACACTACCCACCAACACCAGAACATACATTCTTCTCAAGCGAACATTGAACAGTTTCCAGAATATATGATATTTTACAAAACAAAAATCAACAATTTTAAAAAGTTTGAAAACATGCAATGTATCTTCTTCAACCATAATGAAATAAAGTGAGAAGTCAATAACAAAAACCAAGTTAGAAATTGGAAATAAAATAATATACTCTGTATAACCAAGGATTCAAGGATCAGAAGGGGAATTAGACAATACTTGGAGATGAATGACAACAAAGACACAGTATAACAAAACTTATGGGATGCAGCAATGGGTTAGAGGAAAATTTATAGCTTGAAACATCCATATTAAAGAAAAAGATCACAAGACAATAATCTTTGTGTGTGTGTGTGTGTGTGTGTGTGTGTGTGTGTGTGTGCGCGCACACGCGAGGGGTACACGTCTGTGAATCATCAGGCTTACACCTTTCACAGCACTCACCATAGCACAAACCCTCCCCAATGTCCATAACCCATCCACCCTATCCCTATCCTCCCACCCACCAGTAACCCTCGGTTTTTTTTGGTGAGGTTAAGAGTCTCTTATGGTTTGTCTTCTTCCTGATAACATCTTGTTTCATTATTTTTCCCTCCCTACCCCCATGACCCCCTTCCCTAATCCTCAAGTTCCTCATATCAGAGAGATCATATGATAATTGTCTTTCTCTGATTGACTTATTTCGCTCAGCATAATACCCTCTAGTTCCATCCACGTCACTGCAAATGGCAAGATTTCATTTCTTTTGATGGCTGCATAGTATTCCATTGTATATATATATATCACATCTTCTTTATCCATTCATCTGTTGATGGACATCTAGGTTCTTTCCATAGTTTGGCTATAGTGGACATTACTTCTATAAACATTTGGGTGCACGTGACCCTGAGGATCACTACCTTTGTATCTTTAGGGTAAATACCCAGTACTGTGATTGCTAGGTTGTAGGATAGCTCTATTTTCAACTTTTTGAGGAACCTCCATACTGTTTTCTAGAGTGGCTGCACCAGCTTGCATTCCCACCAACAGTGTAGGAGGGTTCCCCTTTCTCTACATCCTTGCCAACATCTGTTGTTTCCTGACTTGTTGATTTTAGCCATTCTGATTGGTGTGAGGTGGTATCTCATTGTGGTTTTGATTTGTATTTCCCCGATGCCGAGTGATGTTGAGCACTTTCTCATGTGTCTGTTGGCCATTTGGATGTCTTCTTTGCAGAAATGTTTGTTCATGTCTTCTGCCCATTTCTTGACTGGGTTATTTGTTCTATGGGTGTTGAGTTTGAGAAGCTCTTTATAGATTTTGGATACAAGCCCTTTATCTGATACGTTATTTGCAAATATCTTCTCCCATTTTGTCAGCTGTCTTTTGGTTTTGTTGACTATTTCCTTTGCTGTGCAAAAGCTTTTAATCTTGAACTCCCAGTAGTTCCTTTTTGCCCTTGCTTCCCTTGCCTTTGGTGATGTTCCTAGGAAGAAGTTGCTGCGGTTGAGGTCGTAGAGGTTGCTGCCTGTGTTCTCTCTCCTCAAGGATTTTGATTGATTCCTGTCTCACATCGAGGTCTTTCCTCCATTTTGAGTCTATTTTTGTGTGTGGTGTAAGGAAATGATCCAGTTTCATTTTTCTGCATGTGGCTGTCCAGTTTTCCCAACACCATTTGTTGAAAAGACTATCTTTTTTACAAGACAATAATCTCACCTTTCATTCTAATCCACTGGAAAAAGAAGTCAAGATACATTTAACAAAAACAGGAGAAAAGAAATGGTAAAGATTTGAATGGAAAGTAATGATATAGAGAATAACAAAATGAAAAACCAAAACTTGATTGAAAAAGTTAACAAAGCTGACAAAAGTTTAGCTATTGGCCAAGAAAAAAAAAAGAGGAGATTCAAATTACTGAAATCAAGAATTAAAGAGAGGGTATTAATTCTGCCAATATAGAAATGAAAAGGATCCTAAAGAAAAGCTATGAACAATCAGGTGTTAACAAATTAGACAACATGGATACAATGTATAAATTTCTCAAAAGACATAAACTACAAATGAATCAGTAAGAAATAGAAATATGAATGAATTTGTAACGAGAGATTAAATTAGCAATCAAAAAGATACCCATAGGGAAAAATCCAGCAACAGGTGGTTTCAATAGTGTATTCCATAAGACATAAAAGGATGTATATATTTTCATATATAAAATATACATTCTTAAAGTATAAAATATAAAACAATTTATAAAATAAAATATAGATTATAAATAAAAAATAAAATATGAAAGAATATATATCAAAGAATACATATTCTATATAATCTGTATATTAAGTGTACATTTTTAGTTTGAGAGATAATTGACAATTATATTTAAAGTGTACAACATGATGATACATGTACACATACAAATGTATTCCCACAATAAAGTTACTTACCACATCTATCACTTCCCATATTTACCTTTCCTTTGTTGTTGTTGTTGTTTTTGTTTTGGTGAGATCACTTAAGTTCTGCTTTTTCACCAAAATTCAATTATACAATGTAGTACTTTCAAGTTTAGTCACCATGTAATCCATAATGTTTCTAGACTTTATTCATCTTATAACTGAAAGTCTGTACCTTTTACCAAATTCTCTTTATTGCTTCCATCTCCCAACCCCTGGCAAGGCAACCATTCCATTCTATGATCTAGATTTTGTGTGTTTTGTTCTGTGTTTTAGATTCCACATATAAGTGATACCGTGCAGGATTTGTCTTTCTCTGTCTGGCTTATTTCGCTTAGCAAAATACCTTTTAGATTTATCCAAGGTTTTGCAAATGGCAGGATTTGTATCTTTTTAAAATTGAAGTTGTGTGTGTGTGTGTGTGTGTGTGTGTGTGTGTGTGTATCTCACGTTCTCTTTAACCATTCATCCATTGACAGGTACTCAGGCTGTTTCTATGTCCTGGTTACTGGGAATAATGATCTGGCAAAATTGTGAATTATTTTGTCAGTTCTAGGTAAGATTCAGTTGTTTTTATTTTATTTAGCAAACAATCTCGCATAACTGGGCAAAGATTCAGTGACAAGCTAATTCACTGTGCTTTACCCTCTGTTGAATTAAATAAAAGGTTTTTTCACATAACATTTGATTTTATGCACAATATAAGTGAGAACTTCCTTTGAAAATCACCATTACGAAAGCAACATTAAATACTATAAATCTAGTGACCTGATTATAAGGTTTATTATTATGTTTTTAATGAGGTATTAAACTTTAAGATATTTATAAAAGAGCTGAAAGACTTCAAGACCTCTATGTCTTTTTTTTTTCATTAAAAGAAATGTTCAGCTTAAAACCTCATAATTTTTAAGACCTCAGAATTCTCTACTGCATTTTAATATAGGAGTTGTCATTGGATTGTGTATCTCTCTGAAACACTAAGAAAAATCAGAATTGGTTTACACTAGTATGCTATCTAAATAGCCAAAATAAAAGCTAGGCAATATTCTAGTAAACTAGGAATCATGTAATTTTATTTTAACTACAGGATTAATATTATTACAGGTGGGACTTTGAAACATCAGTCATTGCTTTGGGTAAGCTAATAATAATAAAAAACTTGATTTCAGAAGACTGCGTGGGAAAATGGGAGTGACTGGTCCATGACATGGCCTCTATCTTTCCATAGTTAGCAAGAGTGAGTTTATTACAGCAGCAAATTCAACACACTGTAAATTCTCAAGGGCCAGACCTCAAATGTTAGAAAAAGTTAACTCTGTTTGGATATTTGAGCGCTAATAAATATAGGAGAAAGAAAGCAGTGTGGGAAGGCCCTGGGAACTGTGGTTTCTTGAGAGGGGGGAAAAGCTTTGATAAACTGGGCCTCAGACTATCTGTAATTAGAGCAGTAACCAAAGCAATATTGTAGTAAGCGTTATTGGGAGCTTACTTTATGTGTGACACTATGCTAAGAACTTTATACACAGAAACTTAAAGGAGATATATTATTCCATTCTACAGATGGGAAAACAGATTAAGTAGCACATGTAAACTTACCTAAGATCACAGACAGCAAAGATTCTACTGCATGTATTCTGACTCCAAAGTGTAGGTGCATTAGTGCTACCCTTCACACAGAAATGGGAGACTCAACTGATCAGTGAGGCCTGGACAGGATGCAAGTGAAGTGATGCAAGGTGAATGTCAAACACCAAGAATGATGGTGCCTGTGGAGGAGAGACAACGTATGTGTATTCCTTAGAAAGGGTTTATTTTTAATTCACTCATAACAAAATAATAAGCTAAAATGTTCTGTTTCCTTGAATAATGCCTTGTATTTGCTTTCCTATGCAACACTGTGCTCACTCTTCTGCCTCATTGACATGTCACGTCATAAGTCACAGCAAAGAGGACTGTCAATAAACCTAAGCTTTACACCCAAACACACCTGGATTTGATTCCTGACTCTCCTTTTAAAGGCTACTTGTGTGCAAGTTATTCCATTTATGAAAACTTTGGCTTCCCTAATTATAAGATGAGGATAGTAGTACCTGTTCAAGATTGTCGTAAAGATGAAATGAGTTAATGCCTGGTACATTGCAATTGTTCAGTAAATGTCTCTTGTTAAAATTATTGTTACTTTCCAACTTCCCAACCCTGAACACCCAACTCTGCTGGTATTTTCCCACCTTTAAATTTATCCTGATAAAAGTTTTCCTTCCTTCTCCCATTATTAAAACTTTAAATTATCCTGATAGAAATTTACCTTCCTTCTCCCATTTGTGTATAAGTCCCATATTTGTCCTTGTTATGACAACCATTTCAATAGGTGTCATAGAAATAATTATATAATTTATTTTTTCCTTTTAAGTTATAATGCAAAGGCTGAAGCCCTATCTTATTCACCATTTATACCCACTGATGTCCAGTGCAGTATCCTGCTGAAAGTAATCACTCCAAAACATTTATTGAATAAACCCAACACTCAAGCATTTTTCTTACAAACATTAAGTTGCACAAATTGTAATTGTACAGGATGATGAAATGATTCAAAGTGAACATATCCATGTAAACCACCACTAAGGTTAAATAACATATTATTAGTGTATCACCAGTACCCGGGAAGCCACTTCTCACAGCCTGTGAATCACAGCTACTGCCTCTCATACTAATGATCACTGTCCTGACATTTAGCACCCTGCAGTATTTTAGTCATGCCTGCATTTTAAATATGTGTATCTTTCTATATATTAATACATATTCATAGATAAGTCTTTATTTTTTGTTTGTTTTCTGATGTTACAGATATTATTACTGCATGTCACCTTATGTAACAGAAGTTCCTTCAATGTATTTGCCAGTAGCATTTCATCCTATGAATATTCCACAATCTATCCATTCTAGCATTGATGGAAATATGGCTTATTTCTTATATTTGGGGATTTTAAATACACTTCTAAATAACCCATGGGAAAAAGAAGATATCCTAATGGAAACGAGATGCCATTAAGGTGATGTTTACAGTAGAATTTATAGCCTAAGATGCATATATTAAAAAAGAGGAACACTCAAACATAAATCAGTATTCTTAGCATGTATACTAAGAATTTAGAAAAATAATAAATTTAATTCCAGGAAAGAAAAGAAAGAAAATAATGAAGATAAGTTCAGAATACAATGAAATACAAAACAAAACAAAACAAAACAAAACACACCACACACACACACACAATAAGGTCACTGACAAAGTCAAAGGTCAGTTCTTTGAAAAGACTGTTAAAATCGACAAGCTTTGAGGCGCCTACATGGTGCAGTTGGTTAAGCACTGGACTCTTGTTTCGGCTCAGGTAGTGATCTCTCTGTCCTGAGATTGAGCCCCAGGTTGGGCTCCACACTCAGCATGGAATCTGCTTAAGATTCTCTCAGCCTCTGCCCCTCCTGCTTATGCTCTCTCTCTTTCTCTCAAATAAACAAATATATCTTTAAAAAAATAAGTATATAAAAAATAAAATTTACAAGCTTTGGCAAAAATAATCAGAGAGGAATGAAAGACAAAACTCAATAACAAATCAAAACAAACAAACAAAAAAGCACATCACTACAGATCCTAGATTTATAAGCAAATAATAATAGGATATTCTGAAGAACTTTATGTCAATAATGTATGAAAGTTGAATGGAATGGTCAAATTATAGAAAAATGTAAGAACTGACACAATTTTCAGTCTTTTTTCCTAGTGTCTATGAAATAAGTCAGAAAAGGATGCAAAAGTGATTAAAATTTGTCTATGGTTTGAAGGAGCTTGAAATCTAGTAGGCTAATTGACAGACACAAATCTATAAGAGATAGTATATATATAATAGTAAGTTGGAGCCATGTAGATATTATACTTTGAGCAGTTCTGATTTCCCAAGAAGTTTTTTTCAGACCAAATGATGATAAACATAAAATGATAAATAAAATATTTCTAAAATCTGAAGGCATCCCAAAACTAAGAAAATAATAACATATTGCCATCAGAAAATTTGAAGGGACAATGGGAAATCAGAGGTAAAAATTTAGCTTTCTTTGAGGTCATTTACCGATCCTGTACATTTGAACTTTACTTTTGACACCTTTCCCTGAGTAACAGAAAAGAAATTAATAGTGATCAGGACTCATACAATGTGGAAAACATAAACCCACAAATATCTTGTCCCTTAAACCATTACAGCCCTGGGATAAGACTGAATCAAATTATCATGGGCATTTCTGTAGCCTGGTTCATATGGACTAGGTTGTTCAAATCACTTCATGATTTGAATTTGATTTAAGGTGGTCTAAGACAAATAGTAGCCTTCAGCTACTTGGAGAAAGCAAGTATATATCCTCTATAGAATAGCACACCTTCATCTATGACATGACATTCCTAAGAATAGTTTTACAAATATAACAGGCATTCCACTGTGAAGGCAACCAAGCAAACAAAGTAAAAAGATACCATGAGCAAGAACTAAGGCAAGGGAAACAGACTAGCAAAGACCTTATATACTGGAATTATCACATACCTTTTAATACATAGAAAATAACCTTAAAATATTTGCAAATAACAGAAAACTACAAAAAGTGATAGACATTGTGTTATGATGGATTATTCAGAAGAGAAAGAAAATTCAGCTGGGGGAAGCATAGACTCTCTGAATGTGGAAGCATTTAAATTGACCTAGGAGGATTTTTACAGCAAAGATAGGATTGGAAGTATCTTTCAGATGGGAAAAATCTTGTAATGACAGGGGGACTGAAAGCATTAGGTATCTGTTATAAGTGAAAACTAGTCTGATTTGGTGAATTGGATATATGAAAGGGAGGGTTGGGGATAAGATTGATGATGTATTTCAAATGTTAGACTCTGTGGTGATTGAATGGACATTATTACTCTTATCACCACTTTTCTTACCCCTAGCCTTAACTACTTCTCCAATTTAAAATTAAATACAACTTGTCACCCAGGCAACTCTTAACTACTTAGTCATCTGGAAGATTCTTAACCCAATTACACAGGTGACTAGAGGAAGACCTTGGGAGATAATCTTCTAGAAGCCAGAAAATAAAAGCAAAACTCAATTTACTGTGTAAAAAAAATAACTGAGAATAGCATTGGATCATGAATCCTCTTAAAGTATATCTACAAAACCATGGTAAGATATGACAAAAGATACCCATGGTAGGAATTTTAAATTCTTCTGCATGTTCATGCAGTCATGCAGCGGACAAGAGAACAAATCATAATTCAAAGTTTGAAAAGATACCACAGCTATATATTTGTTACTCTGGATATGTAACTGCCTGGTTAGGACATTAAAATGTGCTACAATCAGGTACTCTTTTTGATTTATCTATGCAATTTCAATGTTAGAGATGCGATAAATAACAACAATTATATATTTGTAGTCAAAGGCTATGTCTTCTTAGATGAAAGAGTGAAAACAACACTGAGAAGAAAGAAAGGCCATGTCCTTGTCAGCTCCGAAAATTAAACAAATTTCTGGATGATAACAACTGAATGGAAATGGATTGACCGACAAACCTGACAAGAGAGAAAAGCCATGATTGCCCTTTGGAAGTGGTTGAAGATGAGAAATGATCTTCTCTGAATGGAGAAATTCAGACTTTTGGAAGTGAGGTTCAGACAGTGGGAATGAGTGGCAAAACTAAAATTGTCAATTTGGAAACTAATTATTTGAATAAATGTGTCAGTCACATCTTTTCTTTTTCTTCTCCTTTATAAAGAGTCACTGATACAGCTCATTCAACCTCCAGAATGAAATCAAAGTGATCCTCTGTGAAGAAATAAAATAATCTTCCTAGAGGAAATGAGGGCTCCTGATGTAAGTGTGGACAACCTAAATTATAGCAACTTAAAATGGTGACTTATGTTTCATTATTTCCATTGAGATGCTCTACAACATGGTGACTGACTTCCCAGAGAGAACATTCCTCAAGGATAAACCCCAATTGCAAGCACTGAACAAAGTAAAGTGTGAAGGCAAAATAAAGACTTACTCAGAAATGGACTCACAAATTTCAGTTCTATTAACTTTCATGGGAAAAAAATGAACTCTGGCAAGATAAAACAAAACCAAGTAAAATGAAAAAGAGAGAGAAAGGAATATGACAGATCCAACTCAGGGATCCAATAGACCGATTCAAAAGGCAATGGAAAGAGCTCCCACACTGAATTATGGTGTTAATCATCTGAAATGGTTACATTCACTCTTAGGGAGTTAACTAGGTCAGGAGACAATGTAGGGAAAAATTTAATTTTTATTTAACTCCATTAGCACAGATCAAATTAGCACTTAATGCCTGGATTACTTTTACACTGATTTTCAAAGCAAAGTTCAAAAAAACTTATAGTTTTTTCAATACCAAATATAAAATTGATTTTAACATTGTTAAACTTTCTATAGTCTTCAGATTCTTCTCATTTATGCTCTTGGGATTATCTTTGATATGAGTTTGATATCCTTTGGGATTTTTATTGTTTCAGAAAGTGAGCTTGATTTTTTATATTTTCCTCTAATTTTTTTGGTCTTTGGAGGTATTTTGTGTTTTGTTTCTTTGTTTTTTTCCTTTGACCTTCCTCTCATTCAATGTTTCTTTGATTACATGTAGAATTGCTGATGGGAAGATATCGCCCATCACTTTTATGGTCTACCTTTCTGATTATGCACTAATTAAGAGAATTAAATGTCACCAGAAGTGCAACCTTATTCAAAACAAAGTAGCATGGGTGATCAACAAAGCTGTTCATTTACAACCACAGTGGACAATCTACATTGAAGAGGACAATTTAAAAAAAAAAAAACAGAAGAAGATGGAAGGAAGGGAGAGAGGAAAGAGGGACGGAAAGAAGGGAAATAATGAATATGGGGGAACATGAATGTAACCTTTATATAAAACTTCTAAAAAGAGAGCCTTTTTCTAGGGAATAAACTATGTTTTGTGGACATTATCTGATTAAACTTGATAGCATTCAATAAGCTGAAAACAACAAGGCAAGTTTGGGATAGGGTAGAATTGTGATTCACAGAATAATAGGAAGGCTTAAATCATATTTTCCTTACTCTCTAGCTGCTGTTCAATGATCACATACCATAATTAAAAAGTCTCACTTTGCAACCTTACAGATCTAGCAACGAAGGTCTCTAGGACTTTATGGAAAGGTCAAACATGATGGTGTAATTGCATGCTTGAGGTTGCATTTTTAAGTTGCAATAAAGTTTGAGCTATGTATACATACAGCCAAATCTATCTGATTCCTATTGGCCATTTCCTATTCATAGCAGAAGTATGACTCTCCTACAACTGGGGGAAATCCAGTTCAATATACATATGACAGTGTCAAACAACACAGTTACATTTATGTGGTATAGAGACCCTTATTAAATATCAGACTGGCAAATCTCATAGCCCATGCCCTATGTATTAGTTAACTATTGCTACATAATAAAGCACTCTCAAACCCAGTGGCTTAAAACAACAACCATTTATGCAGCTCACCAGTCTGTGTGTTGGCAAATTAACCTGGACTTAGCAGTGTGATCCTTTTGGTGTCAGTTGGGTTCTCCCTTGAATATGTTGTTAGCCTCAGTTCTGCAGAAGAACTGTGCATCTGAGAGTTGCCTGCTATTGGTGGAGTGGTATAGAGGCAACAGTGCCACATGTCTCTGCTCATCCCCCAGCAGCATTGCCATGGTATTTCTTGTGGTGACCAGGCAGGCTTCTAAAAGAGCAAACATCGGCATTGAAAACTTTAAGACCAAGGCTTGAAACTGACACTCATGTTTGGAGCTGTCTACGGTCTAAAATAAGTCACTAGCCCAGTCCAGAGTCAGGAACTCCACCACCAAATGGGGGGAAGGCCAAAATTATATTACAAAACATTTATGATTCCTGGACCCAAATTATTGTAGTCATTTTCACAAACAATCCACTTTATCATATTTATTGTTTTCTGGTACTTCCTTTAGGGTTCTTCACCATTACATGTCAAATCCAAGACAAATCACAACTTAATTTTGAAAATCAGGATCTACCCCAGAAATGATAAGATGTTTTAACATTAAAAGCTTCTATTTAGAATTCAGTGTGATAATAAAGGATAATTTTTAATATCTAATTAAAATTTTTCTATACTTAGAACTTTTCCTTTGTCATCCCTGATAAAATATTGAATACAATGCTTATATCCATTGACTCATTTAAATTGTAACAAAAATACAAAGAGATCAATGCATCACATAATTTTCAGGTAAGAAACTAAGTCTTTTTTTTTTTTTAAGATTTTATTTATTTATTTCACAGAGGGAGAGAGATCATAAGAAGGCAGAGAGGCAGGCAGAGAGAGAGAGAGGGGGAAGCAGGCTCCCCGCTGAGCAGGGAGCCCGATGCGGGCCTCGATCCCAGGACGCTGAGATCATGACCTGAGCCGAAAGCAGAGGCATTAACCCACTGAGCCACCCAGGCGCCCAAGAAACTAAGTCTTAAATGTTATAAGGAACTTGTCTAGAGTCACACAAGAATTAGCAGACAGGGACAAAAATGCTACCTACAAGGTAATATCATCTGAATTCAAAAACACAGAACCCTCAATGATGATGGGCCCAATAAAAGGGTTTCTCTATACTTCTCCAGTCTCCCTGTCCCTGTTCGCAGTTTACAATCTTCAAGAAGCAAATCATGTTTCCTAGTGAATATGATGAAGGCTTACTTTGCAAGGTGCTCTATGGGACAAGTGTCCAAAGTCCACATCATCATAGAGCTGACAGTCTATGAAGACTCAAATTCCTTGGGAACCAAACAGTTGGAACATTTAGAAAAGGACAGTGTGAAACTGAAGCTTTATGCTTTAGGTTTTAGAGGACAGAGGACCCTACAGTAGTTTCAGGAAGCAAGAAAGCTCAGCTCCAAAAGACTGCATCTACACTTAACATCAGTTGGAGATTAGGGAAGCTAATGCGTCTCTCTTGGGGGAAGTAAAGATCTGATGAGTTAGTCTGCTGGACAACCATACCTCAGTGCTTTTTCTTTTCATTAGATCACAGTCTAGCTGAGTCACTGAATCAGGACCAGCAGCTTTGATTTGGAGCCAAGAGAGCTTAAGAGGATTGGAAGAATGAGAACATAGAAGGTATAAAGAAAGCATTCACTCATTCATTCATTCATTTGTCAACCAAAAAGACTGCTAAATTCCAGGCAGCACTCAGTCTGATGGTGGAGAAAGACTGATTAAAGTGAAATGATTATTTTTTGGGTAAAGCATAGGCAATTCCCGAGATAAGAAAGAAAGCTTAGTTAAGAAAAGAAATTATAGGGCGCCTGGGTGGCTCAGTGGGTTAAAGCCTCTGCTTTCGGCTCAGGTCGTGATCTCAGGGTCCTGGGATCGAGGCCCGCATCGGGCTCTCTGCTCAGCAGGGAGCTTGCTTCCTCCTCTCCCTGTCTCTCTGCCTGCCTCTCTGACTACTTGTAATCTCTCTCTCTCTCTGTGTCAAATAAATAAATAAAATCTTTAAAAAAAATAAAATAAAAATAAAAAAAAGAAAAGAAATTATATTCATTATTGTTATTTTTATTAACTATCCACATTAGATGCTGAGGAAACTCAGGTTTGGGAATGATTAATTCTCTGAGTGGAGATGTGCAGAATGAAAAGTGGTTTCACTGATGGGGTGGCATATGAGCAAGATCTTGAAGAATGAGTAGGAGTGTGCAAAATAAGCCAAGCTACCTTCTCTGAACACTGAAGATGTACATTGAGAGGTTATTATGTAGCAACTGTGGTTAGCGCTCTGCCTTGTCTAATAACAGAGGCACAGCATGACATGTAAAGGGTCGCAATTATTGAGTTCTAATCATGATTACCAGGTTTGTTTCCTTAGCTTAGGAAGTTAGTTTCTAATAGCTGTAGAAATCAATGAGAGACCATGCTTTGCTGTAAGTCTTTTAGACAGAGCTGCTACTAATTGCTCCGTAAATGTGGGTCTATCTCTGTTACCAACCTTACTTCTCAAGTGATCCTGTTTTGGTGTAATTTTCCTTTTAATGGCTATTTGTACAGAACGGCAGAACCAGAATGTCCCTTGGAGACATCTTGTCGAGACTTTTATCATTGGAGTCCTTTCTCTAGACACAATCCCATTTAACATTGTAAACAAATCAAAGAGCAGTACTTAGCTTAAGGATCTCTTGTATGGCCTGATCTGTTCAACTACTGCTCAGACTTACAGCTGCAGGGACCCTGAAAGAAGCTCCCTGTCACCTGATCAAAGACAGTGATTGCTCTCTTATCTAAAACCTTGTTTTTTATAGGGGCGGATATTGATAACCAGAAAAGTTAAGGGATTACTTGAGGTCACACAGCAGACTTGTAATAATGACCCCACATACATGTCACCTTCTACTTTACTATGGGTAGTCTCCCAGGTCTTCTAGGTAACAAATATCAGGGGTTGCACACAGAGACAAGGAAAACATTTTTGCCACTTAGAATAAAACTCATTTCATTCTTTCATCTCCTAGCATGAAACAATTCGACAGACAATGAATCTCAAAGCCTTGTTAACAACATGGAATTCTTGGCCAGATTCTGGAATTAATAAGTTAGAATTTTCTAGGTCAAAACACAAGATCAAATATTTTTTAAGGCTGTGCAGGTGATTCTGATGTAGCCTGCCAGGCAATAGTTTTAGGATTTTCCACTGGACTTGACTGTTCTAGGGAACCTGTAACATAAAACTTTGGAGCTTAGAATTTCAAGTACAAAACTGTAGATTGGATGAGTGGTGGTCATTCCCTCCCATCTCATTGTGTAGATGTCTGCATAAAACTAGTACAGAAACCAATTGTGTCCTGTGCATTATCAGATGACCACGAAGTCCAATGGGGAAGGCTACAGGAGCTGCATTAATACTTTACCTCAGTTGTTTCTGTATCTGTAACTATCTGACAGTAAGAATATGCTTAAGTAAGACTTTAGCCTCCAAGATAAAGAGTTTCCCAAACAAAAGCTAAAGGAGTTCATGACCACTAAACCAGCCATGCAAGAAGTATTAAAAGGAACTGTTTGAGTGGAGGAGAGACCAGAAGTGAAAGTAGAGATGTAGGAAAGACAAAAACAGTAAAAGTGAATTGTGCTGTAAAAAATCGGTCAAGGAGAGGAGCGGCAAGATGGCGGAGGAGTAGGAGAC
>LNAC01002345.1:0-12055 GCA_002007465.1 Ailurus styani | reverse complement strand
GGGGGGGGGGGGGGGGCAGGGGGCGGTGGTGGCGGGAGGCGTGTGCCATGAGCTCACTGCTGCAAAGGCCTCCCCGGGAGGTGGCGGTGGGGAGTCCGTTCCTTCTTTGGGATCGCCAGGCCTCTGTGTCATATTTTGAGGAGAGTCGAGTTCCCATGCATTCTTAAGATCGAAAGTGCATCTAGCCAGTGTCATGGTGGATCCAGAGGTGGACCACCACTTGTGTTTCAATATCAAGCTGTGCCTTTTCTGATCATTGGGCTAAAGCTGAATGCAAATCTCATGGCTGCTGCCCGAGTTCAAAGCCAGCAGACTGGGGTACCTGCAGACACGGAGCTGGTCGGAGAGTCGGAGAGTTGGCAACTAGAGAGACACTTTGCCTTTAAAAGCTGTCGGCCTCGTCTCTGCATTAAGGTCCCCGGGTAAGCTGTTGGGAAGACAAGGCATTGGGACTGTTCCACCAGACACAGGGACCAACTGGCTTACCCAGGGCGGATGCCTGGAAAGGGGCATTTCAGCATCACAGACTGTAGCTGGGGGCATGCCAGCGGCTCCCACTGTCGACATTCCCATTCTGTAGTTTCTGCAATGAAAGTAATCAGTGTCTGCATTCTCACAGAACAATAGTGGCCTTTAGAGAGCATTCTAGAAACCAGGAAGACTGTTTTTAGGCTGTCTCAGGGCTTGGGGAAAATGTGCACCACTGACATTTAGGAAAAGACCAGGGATGTTAGATGTCCCATGAAGAACTGAGTCGGGTTATGCATGACTCCCAAGTGTCCCATAGTAAACTGAAGGTTTAAAAAACCTGTTAATCAATCCTAGAATCTGACCCCTTTCACGGAGAAGCACGAGGTCTTTGCTCATGTGTGTTTGTGTGTAGTTCAACAGGCACCAAAATGTCCAATAATGCATCATTTTATAAATTGTATTTTGTTTTTTCACATGTTCCCCAAGAATTATTGTTTTCAAAAAAAAATCACATAATTGAGAGTAAGTCTCTTTTTTGTGTTTGATCACCTGAGTTGATCTACAAGTTCCTTGTTGCCTTCAGGATGATTTTACCTACCAGTTCTGTGATGCCTGATTTTGTGTATCAACTTGACTGGGCTGTGTGTTATCCAGATATTTGGTCAAACATCATTTTTTTTAAAGATTTTATTTATTTATTTGACACAGAGAGAGAGAGATTACAAGTAGGCAGAGAGGCAGGCAGAGAGAGAGGAGAGAGGAGGAAGCAGGCTCTCCGCCGAGCAGAGAGCCCGATGCGGGCCTCGATCCCAGGACGCTGAAATCATGACCTGAGCCGAAAGCAGAGGCTTTAACCCACTGAGCCACCCAGGCGCCCTTGGTCAAACATCATTCTGGGTGTTTCTGTGAGGAGGGCTTTTGGATGAGAGTAAAATATTTACATTGGTAGACTTAATTTGTAAAGCAGATTATTCTCCCTAATGTGGGTGGGCCTCGTTCAATCAGTTGAAATCAGGAATGGAATTCAAAGGCTGTCCTTCTCTTGAATAAGAATTCTGGTGTTTGGCTGCTTTGGAAGTGGGATACTGGCTCTTTTCCGCCTTTGGACTCAGACTGAGACATGGGCCCTGCCGGGCTCTCGAAGCTGCTGGCCTTGGGATTGGAACTTTGCCATCAGCTCCCCTGGGTCTCCAGTGCACCGACTCACCCTGCATATCTTGAGCCTTATCTGCATGCATAATCACATGAACCAGTTCTTTATAAGAAACCTCTTCAGGGGCGCCTGGGTGGCTCAGTCAGTTAAGCAACTGCCTTCGGCTCAGGTCATGATCCCAGACTCCTGCGATCGAGTCCCGGGACCGAGTCCTGGAATCGAGCCCCACATCGGGCTCCCAGCTCCATGGGGAGTCTGCTTCTCCCTCTGACCTTCTCCCCTCTCACACTCACTCTCTCTCTTTCTCTCAAAATAAGTAAATGAAATCCTTTAAAATAAAAATAAATAAATAAATCTAATCTGCATTAGATTAAAAAAAAAGAAACCTCTTCATATCTATATGCATATCCATCCTGTTGGTTTCATTTCTCACTAATACACGCACAAATACCCAGCTTCTAAATTACGTTTTTTAGTATGGGATCCAGGCATTTATATGTTGAAATTATCTCCTTTATTGTTAAAACAACTGTCTCTTATTTTGTTTTTATGTAACAGTTATGGTGTTTCGTGGTTTTGAAAAATTATGCGTGCATTTAAGTATTCTTAATTTAACTGCAGCCTAGGAAAGGGGCCATTAAAAATATTAGATATACAGATATAAAAGGGGAGCCTTGGGAATGAACCCAAGGAATGTAACCTGTTGATTAAGCTACACAAGCACAGACATCACGGCGATCTCAATAAACACAGGTCACGACCCCCTCTGCCACTCTCAATGGCAGCAGCAGACCCTGTGCCTTGAAATATAAAGGTTCTCCCCAAATTAATATCCTTGGGATTGCAGTGTTCCCTTATAGCTCTTCATAATCTCTCCATCAAAAGGACTCAATTATTTTTTATGTAAATGCAGACCTTTGGCTGAGGTTCTGATTTTATTCTTCCTTCTGTCAGTGGACATTCTGGTGCACCAGCAGGGGGCGGAGACTTGGTCCTTCTAGTCTACCCCGCCCACATTCAACTCTGTAGGAGTTGAAAAAAACCTTTTTATCCTTATTCAAGTCTGGATAAAAATGTCCTCGTGCATTTTGTTTTTGTTGTACCTCGCATCTGTTTTACTCTTGAAACCTCCCAAGAGGGTGATTTGCTGAAAACGTCAGAAAAGGCAAGCCTCTAAAATAGAAGTTAAAAGGTATCAGAAAATGGGTAAACTAGTCAGCTGTAGAAAAATACACATTTGAGATGGTTTGGACAGTTATGGATGATGAGATACAGGTGTCTTCCACACCTAGGAACCTGAAATGTAACAACGTAAGTTGTGGTCAAATTAATTTAATGTGCCCAATACAATGTCCTAACTAAAGCATGGCAAACTGCCTGGAATCTAGAAAGGAGTGAAAAAAAGAGTTAAGCTTTGTCCGTGCATTTTTTCCAACCTCCATGGAAGGGAGTTTTCAATGAAGAAAATATGAATTTCTCTAAGCTCCATGGACAAAGGTCAGTTTCAGGTAACATAACTTGGGAAAAATATCTCTCCTTTAGGATAAGATTCTCTCATCTATTTTAATGTTCCAATCTGTTCTTTTGTGTTCTAAAAATTGTTCTTTAGGGGGAAAATGACAAAAAATATTATCAGGGGCAAATCAGGTGCATTATTGAAGCTACCAGTTGTTCCAGTATAAAATAGTAAAGTGACATCCAGGTTTGGCTGAGCACAAGTTCATTTCCCAAGACAGATCAGCAATGACACAAATTAATCAAGGTACATTGAACAACAGAGGGTTAGATGCCTGGATCACCAAGGCAGAAATAACCCATACAATCTGGCTTTGAGTTCTTTTTTTATTTTTCCCTCCTTTTCTTTTAGGAAATTTAAGTTTCTAAATACCGGACTGCAATGGACTTGATACGTGAACCTTTCATAGAAGAGCCACAGATTCCTTCTGCTTCCTCCGTCCAGTCTGCAGAGTTCAGCCACCCCTCCCCATATTCTTCTAGATGTCGTTCCTGCCGACAACTGCAAGTCATTCAAAGCACACCTGTCTACACCTATACCTCTATCTGCACCTGTATGTTTACCTGTAATGTCCTCTACATCTATGTCTACACATACATACGTCTCCAGGCCCAAGATACATATACATGGTTAGCTAACTGAATCCTTCTAAATCCTCTTCCCATTTCCTCCCCTGGATTTCTATCTGCTGTTTCCCTCATTCTGTAAAACAAAGAAATTCCAGAATTTGCTATCAATTCTCTCCATTAATGGATTAATGGACACAATCAAAGGCTTCTGTGCTCCGAAAAGTAGTGATTAAAAGAACCCACTAGATGGTGAATTTACTATCATCAACTATCTTGATGAGATGATGGAAGGAGAAAAGATACATAAATTTAAAAAGTATATTTTCTTTTCTATCCAAATTGAGCAGGGGATACACACACATACACTTACATGAATACATAAAACACAGATGAAATACACACACGCACACGTGTACCTGCTCATACACGGTCCGGGCAGAGAGCTGTCTCAAAGATTTTGAAAAGCCGAGTAGACAGAAAGTTTACAAGAGCTGGAGGAAGTGGGTTAATTGTAACCCAAATCTTGAGTTTTCTAAATTCATGGGCTTTCTTAATGACCTGTCAAGTCTTCTTTTTCTCCCACTCTCTAAAAGAAAGTAATTCTATCAGCAGAAACACCATAAGGTTTGGAATTCTCCTTTATAAGATTTCCTTTATGACAAAGTAGATGATGCTTTGGAACTTGTTTTCATGCAAGCGTTCTCTCCCTACTAGAGTTTTCAGTACAGTACTCGATACACCAAGGAGATATATGTAACATACATCTTACCTGTAAAACAAATTGTATCAAACCCTCAAGGTGGAACTAGTAGCACTAAATCTAGAATGCTGGTAGCAGCTTGTGTTTACCTCTGTTCTTGTCTACATCCTCTTGCTGTGACTGTCAGTGTGGGATCCACTTCCTGATTTTTAAAAACTCATTCATGAAACTCTTAAAAAGGTTTTTGAATCATACACCTGCATGTGCTTCTCTATATGCTTAAATAATAACTTACTTTTGAGCTTTATAAAGTCATATCATATATAAACCTTCTGAGATTTAGGTTTCTGAAATTCAACCAAGTATTACTGTGTATTTACTCTCCCCCCCCACCTCGCTATATGGCTATATGGGTGACTGTATCTCAATAAATTTGCTGATTCTTTTGGCCACGAATATGCGGTTGCTTCTCCTGTTTTGCTAGTAAGAATAGAACTGTTCAGTTCTCCTGTGCCTCTTGTTCAACGGGTGCAGAATATTCTCATGCCAAAACCTCGGCTCCCTAAGTGGATAAAGGATATTATCAAAAAACTGCAGCAAATCCAATTCAGTGTAGAAGTGTTTCCACTCCGATTCCTGGCCAAGACCAAAATACTTCTTAACGTGCCATTCCTGAGGGCTTACAATGGAGGGAGGGATTTTGACGTCCGGAATTGGGGGCGGAGGCACAGCGCTTCCCCGGCCCTTCTGGGTTTCTTTTTAAACGTCTTCCAAGAGCAACACGAAATGCAAGTGACACAGAACGAAAATATGGGGTAGATTCTGAACAGAAAGGTAGGAATCGGAGCCCAGTCCTTCCCATGAGAGAAATTTCACCCAGAGAGTAGTGGCGGCTCCTCCCTCTGCCGCGCGGCGCGCAAGGACCGGGCAGGACAGACGCACGAAGGGCAGCGGGTGACTTCAAACCGCCCGCGCGGCGTTTGCATCGGCTCTCACACCAACGAGCCGTCCGTCCCACTGCTCATCGGGATCTTCCATTATTTTCTGCTGCCTTTCTAACTTAGTGTGTGGCCAGGGACCAGAGCCATCAGCCGCCCCAGAACAACCTAAGTGAAGAAAAACGACTTGGGCGCCTTTTAGCGGGTGCCGGGTGCTCCGTTAGTAAACATACACCTGAGCCCTAAGGGCAGAACGCTCGAGGCCGTATTAGTAAAACCTTTTGCCAGGTTGAGATTTTCACAAGGGACCAGGTTTTGCTTTGGAGACAAAGGATATTTTATTTTACCCTATTTGTCTGATAATGAACGTGATCCTCCCTAACCGAAATTCATTTAAATAGGTCTCCGGCGCTACTTCAGTTTCCCAAACACCGTAACTAATTTCTCAGGAGGTGAAACCATGGAATTCAGATCCTGTTTCTTTGCAGCAAATAAACACCCAGGGAGAATGAGTGTCAGGTCCCTTTAGAATACTGAGTGGCTCTGAAAAGAGCCTTTGGGGTGTGTGCCGAGTCTTACCGATTGCTCTGCAGCCGGCGGGCTCACTTGGCGCTGGTGTACTTGGTGACGGCCTTGGTGCCCTCGGACACGGCGTGCTTGGCCAGCTCCCCGGGCAGCAGCAGGCGCACGGCCGTCTGGATCTCCCGCGACGTGATGGTCGAGCGCTTGTTGTAATGCGCCAGGCGGGACGCCTCGCCCGCGATGCGCTCGAAGATGTCGTTGACGAACGAGTTCATGATGCCCATGGCCTTGGACGAGATGCCCGTGTCGGGGTGCACCTGCTTCAGCACCTTGTACACGTACACCGAGTAGCTCTCCTTGCGGCTGCGCTTGCGCTTCTTGCCGTCCTTCTTCTGCGCCTTGGTCACCGCCTTCTTGGAGCCCTTCTTCGGGGCCGGCGCCGACTTGGCTGGCTCGGGCATGGCCGAAAGTAACTGTTGAAGGGCCGGAAACAACGGGAAGAATGAGTATGAAGCTGTAAGTGTCCCCTTTATCCACAGCTTCTTAAACAAAGGAGGCACTGAGTCAAATCCTGTATCTAATTGGCGAATTCGGCAGACGTCACGTATTAATTTTGTTCAATCAAAAGAAGCGTATTTGAAAACCGGGATCCCATTGGTTTAAGTGAAGCTGTAATTTGAGCCAATGGCAGAGCTTCATTTTTGTGCCCAGTAGAGACTATAAGTAGGGGAGCTCCGACTGTGTCAACTCTGACCGTACTCAGGTCTGTGCCTTTTTCCCCCATTATGTCCGGGCGCGGGAAGCAGGGCGGCAAGGCGCGCGCCAAGGCCAAGACGCGCTCGTCGCGGGCCGGCCTGCAGTTCCCGGTGGGCCGCGTGCACCGCCTGCTGCGCAAGGGCAACTACTCGGAGCGGGTGGGCGCCGGCGCGCCCGTGTACCTGGCGGCCGTGCTGGAGTACCTGACGGCCGAGATCCTGGAGCTGGCGGGCAACGCGGCCCGCGACAACAAGAAGACGCGCATCATCCCGCGCCACCTGCAGCTGGCCATCCGCAACGACGAGGAGCTCAACAAGCTGCTGGGCCGCGTCACCATCGCGCAGGGCGGCGTCCTGCCCAACATCCAGTCCGTCCTGCTGCCCAAGAAGACCGAGAGCCACCACAAGGCTAAGGGCAAGTAGAAGTCTGCCCGACTGGGCAGCTTGAATTGCCTGTCCCAACCAAAAGGCTCTTTTCAGAGCCACCCTCTTAATCAACAAAAAGAGCTGTGCCTTGAAGTCACGTTGTTGGCATAGCAAGGTGTGAAACACTGACAAATCCTGTAGAGAAAAGGAAAGCTTGCCTAAGGTCTTTAGAAATCTCTCACTTGGCCCAAGAGTCCCTAAATTGAAGTCACCTTGCAAGAAGAAAAGACAAACTTGCCTTCACGAATCCATGTGAGCAAAATTGGGTTTCCTTGGTTGCTCTGCAGGATCAGATGTCCATCTGGAACACAAGCTTGGAACAAGCCGATATGGCACCGACAGGCCGAGGGACCTAGTAGGACCTGAGGCCACAGGGTAAGATCCCTATCTCACCTGCTTGGCCTCCCGGGAATACCACAGCAGGGAAAAAACCCAGGGGGCTGGGCTCCAAATACCAGAGGAGTAACAGCCCAAGGGGGCTGGGCTGGGGAAGATAGTCTTGCTGGAAACCTTGCCCGGGCCAGGGCCTATCAGACAAAGACATGAAGAAATCCTGAACAGCCCCGGCTAAAACTGCGGAAAAGAAAATCTCGTTGCTGGGGGTGGGAAGGGATATTCTCAGATCCCCCCATCTCCCTGTGAAGAGTGGATTCTATCCTCTTAACCCTTTGCTTTCCTGCCCCCGCACTCTGTGTCTGGTCTCCCTCTTCATTCCTCCACGCGTCGTGACTGAGGACCGGGGGCACCAGAAAGCTGGAATGAGAAAAATCCTGAAACACTTTCCTGGGGGCTCCTCCGGGGTCTCGGGTCGTCATCAAGGCGTCTAACTGTGAGTAGTGGACACCAAGTCTCTCCTCTCTGCTCCGGTCAACGTCATGGGCGCTCATCATCTCAGAGCGAATAACACGACTGCCCCCCTCAAGGCTCGGGTGACCGGTTCCCACTGATCCCTCCTTTAGGGGAAGGAATGCAAAAACTACGGGAGGGTCCCCCCAGACATCCTCTTGCCAGCGGACTCCAAGGGCTCGCACCCGCAGTTCCCCGGTGGCAGTGAGGAACAGCCTCCTGCCTGTGCCCTCCTGTGTGTGGTGGCATCTCCGAGTCCTACTCCTTCACCTGCTACCGGGTCAAGGGGACAGAGCACTTAGGCACGTGGTGTCCTCCGGGATCCGGTCCAGAATTTGTTAGGAATAGCCCCCCCCCCAACTCTCCCTTATTGGGGATCCACCGGCAGGGTTCTACCTGCGACCCTCCAGCCACAGAGCCCGTTTGTTGTTTCTGTGTGACGGACACTGTATCCCCACACCTTGTGGACCGGGCTTGCTTGACAGGGTGAGTGATTGCCTCTGGGATCCATGGGCACCATGTTGTTACACTTGGCAGTCTGTGCACCCCGCTGCTCAGCTGTGACCATCCTAGGCTGGACCCCCGTCTGGCTGGAACACATGTGTGTACGTATTGCTGAGAAGGGCAGGGGAACGGACATCCACTTCGGCAGTGTTCCCCTTCCCCGGCAGCCCATCCTGTGCCTCCAGAAATCGGCCTTTGTTAGCCTCTTACAGCGGGTCTGTCAAAGAGCGATTTTATTCTGCCCATCATGCTTACTTTCAACGGACCTGGAAAAGTCTGCCACATCCATCCACGACTAAAGGAGCCTTACTGGGTCACAGCCTGGCCCGTGGTTGGGAAATGCAGAGACTGTAAGAGTCAGGACAAGCAGGGTCGCTCCCTGGGGGTAAGGTTGCTGGGGCCGGGAGGTCCAGTCGTGCAAATAAAAACTTGCTCCACTTTTAACCCCGACCCCTTCCTTCCAGAAGAGGGTACGGAGCCGGTGCATGACTGTCAAGGCATCCTAGCTCAAACCTGTGATGTTGGGAGAACATAAAGGGAACCCCAACAGAGAATCCAGAGCGGACCCTGTTCACTAATGGAAGCTCCATTGTTGAGCAAGGCACCCGAGAGGCTGGGTACGCCCTGGTCACTCTGCCACTTTACCAGAAACGATGAAAAGCCAAGCCCTCCAGTCTGGGGGAGCGCCCAGCTGGCCGAATTAACAGCCCGCAGCGGGGCGTTGGAACTCAGAAGCAAGAGGCTTACCATCTACACCGACTCCGAACACGCCTTCCTGCCCTGCACACCCGAGGCAGGAGGGGGAAAGAGAGACGGTGTCTAACTGCTTCAGGTTCCCCCACTACCTGTCACCCAGAAACCACCCGCCCCGACAGGCCGGACCCCACCCCGGAGACGGACACCCTAGAGCAACAGGGGAGGTACTGGAAGGGAACTGCCCGTGTGCTTGCCTCCCTAGTTTGGGACGGCCCCATAACCCGGGAAAATCCCTGCTCCCGCACAGAGAAAAGCAATGGGCATCAGCAGGAAAGAGCACTCAGCCTGCAGGCCGGCTCTGGGCGGAAGATGATAGGCTCCAGCCACGTGCAGCGAACCAACGGAAGGTTCAAAAAACCCTACATCGAACCTGCCATCCGGGACGGGATAAAACCTCACAGAGGACCCACTAGCTTTTTTACAGGGAAAAAACCTGGACAAAACCATTCCGCACATTTTAAAGACTTGTGAAGTCTGCCACAAAAATAACCCGCACTCTCATCCCTAAAGCCCCAGAAGCAGACAGTGAGTGGGGAACTAGCCTGGGGAAGGTTGGCGAATGGATTTCACACATTTGCCTAAGGCACAAGGTACCACAGCCTCCGGGTTTGGGTGGATGACCGTCACAGGGGCAGAGGCCTTCCCCTGCAGACCCAAAAGGCCTCAGCCGTGGCAAAGACAGTGGTAAATGAAATCATCCCTCGGCGTGGACACCCCAGGTCTCTATTCCCTTTTGCCTGACACCGGATTAGAACCCCACCCCCGGAAAAGGGCTTGAGCCCCTTCCAGGTCTTGTATGGGAGAGCCTTCTGTGTCAATGACCTTTTGGTAGACAAGGGAGTCTCCGACTTGGTGAATCATGTTGTCCCTCCGACAAGGTCTCCTTGAACTCCTTCCTCTTTATCTTTGTCCCTAGAGCCTGTCTGAGAAGACCCACACACAGTCATCCCAGCCTCCCCGACGGCCGTCAAGGTACCCGAGGTCCAGACCGGATCCACCACTCTAGGGTCAAGCCCTGGTTTCCAGCAGAACAAGATCGCGAGAACCCAACACAGCCCTGCGAGCCAGGGAAGGCCTCTAACACATCTTTGAGAAACGGAAAAGCCAGCAACACCAAGCTAAGCACTTCAACCCCTGATCAAAGATGCCCTCGAACGTATTTATTCTCTTTCTCCTTCTTTCTCTTCCCAAACTCCTACATTGCCACTCATCCGCAGGGACCGTAGGATGGGTTCAACTCAGCGCCAGTCCCTTCAGTCGGACTGATTGCGGGGTGTGTGGGAAAGACTCCGCAGGGATCGCTGTGCCCGCCCCTGTCGAGGTCTGGCTGCGGGCTAATTACTCCGTCACCCCTTTTGTCTCCTATATTAGTTCATTCCCCAATCAAAACATAGAGCAACTGTTTTTTAAGGCTTGGAAGGAGGACATGGAAACCAAAGTAGCCAATGTGCCCTGGTCCGACAGGAGCCCGGACCTTGCCGGGCTGGATGGGTTCCAGGTCGGTGCCTCGACATTCCCCGTTTGCTGCGAAAACACTTACACTCCAAACTCAGGGTTTTTCGTCGGAAATCTTTCCACGTCCCAGTGCAACGTCACCTTCCGAGTCACCTCGAGGCCTGTAGAGGAAGCCTGGAACAGTTCCCTTTTCCCCTCCCTCAGCGCCTACAAAGATCCCGATGAGCCTCACCTCTTCCTCCGGGCGCAGTATCCCCTAAAGGAAAAGCCGTCGTCTCGGCCCCCCACCAACAACTGCTGCTCAGTAGGCTGGTCCCAGGTGTCCTGCAATTCCTCTGCACTCGGACTGGCCGAAGGCTTGCTCCTCTCGTCCCAAGAATTCTTTCTTAAAATCTATCCTTCCAGCTCACTTGCCTCCACGGTGGGCGAGCGGCTCCGTTTAGATGCTTCCCTAATCCGGACTAAGTTGTCAGGAGCTCCCTCTCCCTCCGCACCGAAGCTTCTCTTTAAGTACGGGTTCCACCTAAACCTCCGAGCCGAGGACGGTTTGTTCTTCTACTGCGGGAATCGGGCGTACGTGACCTTGCCCCCGCAGTGGACAGGCCGCTGCTCCTTAGCCTACTTGGCTCCGCTCCCACGGGCCGCACACCGGCCACCAGCCCCAGTCTTGGCTGCAGAGACCCAGGGGAACTGCTTGAGGCCGTGGCCTCCCAAATCCCAAATCCCAAATCCCCGGACCCTGGTCCTCGTGACTTCCTATGCTCCCTTGCGGGGGACACCTGCACCCCTCCCGGGAAGAAAGCTGCTTTTACATTAACAACACGGGTGGCCCTAATCAAGGACCTCTCCTCCTGGTGGCCCTCCCTTGGGGCCCAGCGGAGACACTGACTATGGCCATTAATGGCCCCACTATTCATCCTCTTCCTCCCGCTTCCTTTCTGACCTTGTATTCTAAATGCTCTTCTCCAATTTGTGTCTTGTCGTTTAGAGTCCATCAGGCTACCGATGGTCCTGTCTAGGCAGCCACAGATGGAGAACCTGCCTATCGCAAGGGCCTGGGGACAGACCTCTGAGCCCATCGGCGCCCCTCCACAGCAGAAAGTAGCCATAGATACGTCATTGCCCCTGTTCCTGACGGTGGTTAGGGGTTGCCTGTTCAGAGGGGGGAATCCGGCAGGGACGCATGGGAGAGGTCAGGCAGAAAGCGACACAGTAAGACCAGCGTCCCCAGGGGTAAAATCAGTAAGACCAGAGTCCCCAGGGTTAAGATCAGTATCGCACCTGCTCGGCTGGCCTCCTGGAAAAACCGCAGAGAAAAACAACCCTGGGGGGCTGGGCTCGGAAGACAGCCAGGCTGGAAAACTGCCCCGGGCGATATGGAACCTGTAGTGCCAAATTATGACCTGTAATGCAAATAAAATTTACAATTTTGAAGTAATAAAAA
>LNAC01002344.1:0-18455 GCA_002007465.1 Ailurus styani | reverse complement strand
CTCTGACGCGGCCCCGTTTAGAATCTCCGAACCCGGCGGATTCCTGTAGCTGCTCCTGCACAGCTCCTCCCGGAGGAGGAAGGAGGGGGTCTCTCCGGGTCTGCCACCCGGGGGGTCCCCGCTCACAGATCGGTGGCCCGGCTGCGCTTCAGATCACTACCCAAGGTAACCCCGAGCTGAGAGACACCTCAGCTCAGCTCCATCTCTCCCGCCGGCTTCTCTCTGAGACCTGGGACCTCGGTCGCGCTCAGACACCCCTGGTCTTTTTGTGTCCCCGTGGGTCCTGAGACCACAGTGTCCCTGCAGGGGCTTCACCCCCCGCTTGGTCTCTGGGGCGACGTCCCTCAGTGGAGCCGACTTCTAAAAGTTCCGAGTCTGTGCTCCGCTGCTCGCTTCCTTGCCGGCAGCCGGCCCCTCCCCCCCGGTCTATCTTCCTGGCGCCTCGGATTCACTTCTCCGCATGTCCTACCTTCCAGAAGGCGGTCTATTTTCTGTTCCTAGAATTGCTGCTCCTCTTCTCTTTGATCTCTGGTGGAATTTGTAGGTGTTCAGAATAATTTGATAGCTCTCTGGGTGAATTCCCGGGACCTGATGATAATCGGTCTCCTACTCCTCCACCATCTTGATGTTCCCCCCCTAAATATTAATTTTCATTCCCCTCCTTTAGTCATTGGTAGAACAATTAAACAATTCAGTGCATATATAGTGGACTCAACATAATCAGATTGAATTAATTGACATATTAAGAATTTTCTGAAAGATCAAAAGCTATAAACTTTTGGAGGAAAATCAGCAAATCCCTGAGAGGCTCTCCACATTTTTTATTTTCCAGACATATCAGACACGGCTATAGCAATATATGTCCTCTTTGGGACCTGTGCACCCTCTGTAGCCTACTTCCTACTGATAGCTGTTTCAAGACTAGCCAAAACAGTAACAAGATTTTCAGATGTGGTTAACCTTCTTCAGCAACTTAATTTGTTTAAAACCTTATTAACTTTCTTATTTATTGCTTCTAGTCAGTTTTATGTATGAATAACCACACCAAAATTTATTTTTGAAACAGATTTCAGATGGTTTTTATTTACTTGCTTTCCAGTTCCCTTATTATACCCAACTGAATAGCAGCTACCTGAAGTGATGAGGTCTGAATATAGTACACCTCAAATCTGATCACTTTATTGATATAAAAATTCTCATCATGTCTTTGTCTTAAAAAAAAGAAAGAAATAAAAACTAACAAAACAATTTCTAAATGTCCAATTTCTAGTTGAGTCCTTTACAATTTAATTGTGGAGGAAGTTCCATATCCAAAATAAATATATTTTCTGACTATTGACAAAGGAGATAAATTCTGCTTAATAAGCACTTCATTTATTTGTTGCTATTAAATTATTTGCAAGTAACAATTTCATTTAGTTACATAATTTTTTGGCTTAGGAATGTGGGAAGAGTTCAGATGAGCAATTTTTTTTGTTCCATGTGGTTTCAACTGGGATCATTTAGTGCTGTTTAACTGGCAGGTGGGTTTGTCTGAAGCATCCAAGAAGGCTTCATTTATATGGCTATTGTCTTCAAGGATGATCTTAGATAGAACCTCTCCCTATCAAAGGCATCACAGAGTTTCTTTGTATTATCTTTCTAGCAGGATAATGGAGCACTTTCTAGGTGGCTCAGGTCTCCAAGAGAACAAGACAGAAGTCATCAGTTCTCTTAAAGGCTAGACTCAGAACTGGTATAGAATCACTTGTGCCATAATCAACACAAAGGAAATATTCTCCATGTTGCCTATGTTTTGCATAGGAGATAGTTTTGTAAAGGGGACATCTTGCCACATGTCCAAGCTTGGAGGCAGAATTAATCAGTTTAGCATATGCTCATGAAAGGCCTCAATCAAGGCTTTCTTGAACAAGTCAGCATTCTCAGAAACAGAAACCAAATAGCAACCAGGCCTGGAAACATGAAGTTCTGCTTTTCTGATCATTTAATTTCAAACAATAGAAAAAATAAGAAATATTTCCCGTGTATTCAGACAATTACTCAAACACCAGTCTAAATTATACCTTATTTTGGAGATTGAGAAAAGGAGTCCAGCCATATGTCAAACCCCACATGGGTGCAATCCAGGGGAAATGCTGTTTAGTTCAGGTATGTGTTTAGCTTTTGTGCCTTTCCTTCAACAATGCAGAGAATCTGGGAAGCTTTAAACATTAATATGATCTAATTGGGGCTACAAAATCTTGTCTTTTACCTTGCATCTGAAGTGTATTTACCACCCACCCTTTAAATTGCAACACCCTTAACTTGTTCCTTGTCTGAGCTCACTAAGCCTTCCTGATATATCCCCATCCTTCTTTTAAGAAGCTTATTATTATCATTATTATTACTTTGCTTTAGTAAGAGGTGGGAAAGAAGTCTTCATTATGTAAAATGTGATATATAAATCTGTGTGGTGTGCTTCTAAAAGTAGAATGTCTGCCAAGTTCTCTAGCAATGTTACCAGTGTATAATTAAGTACTCATTTAAACTATAGTTTATGTTTGTGTGAAGGGAGAGTGTGGAACTCAGAAATAGAAGTTGTTGTGGGGTGGGTTTTTTCCGTATTTTTAAATTATATGTTAAATTCTGTTTTTGACAGCTATGACTTTTAAAGTAACAAAACTGGATTTTCAGTTCTAGCAATATGGTGGTCTTGGTGACCAGAGCAATCCTTGTGAAATACAGTACTTAAAAAGTTCTGGATAAAACATAAGATGTGGTATGAAATAAGACAATCTACAGAGGCTAGAGATTGAAAAAGAAAGTAAATTTAGAACAGTATTGAGTATTGACTATAGCACATTTTCTCCAGCATCTGATTATCTCTGATGGCCTAGAACTAAGTATTTAATTCAGTCTTTATATGTTAGACTGGAGATACAGCCAGAGACCCATGCAATTCACGTGGGTTTCATAGAAGACCTTGATTGTAAGTCTGCATTCATGAAAGCAAAAACCCACAGTAAACTGAAGAAAAAATAATACAGTGGGAAATGGACAAGATAGCTGTGTCTCATCCTTGATTTTGAATGGAGGGTACAGTAACATATAATAAAGTAAATATAATTAAATATACATGCATACATGTACACAATTATTTTGAGAGTCAATAAAAAATAGAGACAAATTTAAATATTTGTGTAATGAAAACCCTCTCAAAGACAAAAGTTTAGTTTAGGTCATTCCACATTGGTTAAATGCCCCTAAGTGAAGAGAAAAGGAAAAGAAAAATACTCTGGAGAAACATAACTTAGAAATTAACCCCCAGGAGCCAAAGATATTTTATAGATGAGATTTCAATAAGTGTGACTTTGAAATAGCAACAGCAATAATAATAAATAAAAATATCTAATAGATAAGAAACAAAGCCACTATAAATAGAGCTTCTGGTGAGAGATTAAAACAAAACAAAACAGTGAAATCAGATATATTAAGAACAGCAGATCTTGAATTTAGCGAATAGAATATATTTAATTAAAACATATTGGTATGACTATTTAAAATTCTATTATATGTATGAAGAAGAAATAAATATCAAATTAACCAGTGTATTTGTAAAAGACAAGAATAAATCTTTTAACAATTTTATGCACATGGATATAGATACAGATGAATGTATAGTTTTAATTTTTATTTTCATTTCAACTTATATACATAATATGTAACTGGGAAATGAACAATCTAAAGAGTGTATTAGATAGAGTGAGAGAAAAAACCAAGTGCTGACATGTCTGATAATGCAGCAGACTACAGACATTAAAGAGATGACAAGAATAAAAAAAAATTGTTAAATAATACTGATGAGTCAGGAGTTTAATTTGCAGACAAATGTAATTCTAAGGAGAAGACCTCAATGGGAAGAAGAGTTAATATTTGGAAAAAAAATAACTGAGAATTTTCCCAAATTTATGAAAGAAGTAATCATCAGATTCAAGATAACCAAAGAATCTCCTAAACTTAATGTTTTTTAAAAATCAACTAAAATAAAATAATAAAAATACTATACCAATATATCATAATTTAAGTTATAATACCAAAGCAACAGAAAGTATAAGAAGCCAGAGAGAAAAATAGATCATCATAAAACAATAAAAAGTGGAAAGCTGACTTCCCAAAAATCATTAAAAGAAGGCCCAAATCAGTCTGATAAACCAGCAAAATATGGAAAGAAAAAAATTGGAAATCTGCATAAGTATTTAACTTTACATTGTGGTAAAATGATGACTTTTTAAAAAATTGAATGTATTTTTGCATTTGAATACACTTATTGATGAAATATCTAAAAATGTGTATCTGAGATGAAAGAAGGCTTGTTAAACAAAGGAAATAGTAAATATGTGAGTAAATCTAAATAAATGTTTACAACAGCACTAAGTGTCTTTTAGTGTTAAAAAAATAAGAAGGTAAGGGCACTTGGGTAACTCAGTTAAGCAGCTGACTCGATGTCCACTCAGGTCATGACCTCAGAGTCCTGGGATCAAGCCCAGCATAGGGCTCCATGCTCAGCAGGGAGTCTGCTTGAGAATTCTATTTCCCTTTCCCTCTGCCCCTCCCCTACTCACGCTCTCTTTGTCTTCTAAAATGAACAAATAAACCTTAAAAGAAAAAATAAGGTAAATTTTAAATGTACACAGCCTATAACCTAAATAAGGGAGGGATTCATTAGTATTAATGATAACTAAGATCATTTTTTGGAACTTTAGACTTATCTAAATATGTAAATTCTGATCTGTCTTTACATTTGTTTTCCTCTCTGTTTCCTTTTGGACATTTTCAAATTGAAGTGTTTTCAAATTTCTTAATCCCCCCTTTTACTGGGACTAATCTATTTTTAAACATTCCCAACTTAGATATTGTATTGTTCATTTTTGGAATGTCCCTTTGATTCTTTAATATAGACTCCAATTCTGTTTTGAAATTCATCCATGTTATCCACCTTTTCCTCTATTTCCTTTAACCTAATAATCATAATTTTTAAGTGAGCTAGGTATATTGTCATATATATATTTTATTTCCTTCTTTACATAAATAGTAATTTTGAATTTTATGCCAGACATTGTCACAAAAGAGCCCTCTAAGCTATAGATTTCTGTTTGATCAATGAAAATTCTCTTTACTTTTGTTAGGAAAAAGGAGAAAATTTTATAGCATTAGTTCAATTTAAATTAACTCAAATCAGGAGTACAGTATAATTTAGGACACTCAGTCTTTTGAGTTTGCCCAACTAGGAATTTGACTGTCTCCTTGTGTCTTGTGGTTCTCAGATACTTCAGCTTTAAACAGTAGACCAGAAGTGGGGTGTGAGGAGGGGGAAAACTGCAGATGACAGTGTTCTGTCATCTGTCATTCAGAGTTTCCAGTTCAGGTTCCTGGTATCCTAATGCTGTAGCTCTTTGTCTCTTAAAAAACATGAAAGAGATTATACTCTGTCTTTCTGAAGGTTTAACTTGAATCTCTAGCTTTCCAAGAAGCCATAGCACCCACCAAATGTCCCACAGGAAAAACTGATCATGATTTTTTTTTTAAAGATTTTATTTATTTATTTATTTATTTATATGACAGAGAGAGAGAGATCACAAGTAGACAGAGAGGCAGGCAGAGAGAGAGGAGGAAGCAGGCTCTCCGCTGAGCAGAGAGCCCGATGTGGGCCTCGGTCCCAGGACCCTGAGATCATGACCCGAGCTGAAGGCAGAGGCTTTTAACCCACTGAGCCACCCAGGTGCCCAAAACTGACCATGATTTGAGTTCTCTCAAATTTCTAATTTGTCATGCTAGCACTATTAACAATTATATAATTTGCATATTTTGGTAACTCCTACTAGTTTCCCTGCCTGAGCAAGCTGGATCTTCACCTTGCATCTAGAAATAAAATTTTCTGAGAATCATTTTTGGAAAGAAAGTTCTAGTTTGCCTCAGAGATATTCTCTCCCCCGTGAAATTTTAATTTCTAAGTGCTCATTGCTTCCATTGCTCTGCAATGCCTTTAAATTATTAAATGTCCATATTTTTTTCTAGTTGTTGCAGAAAAATTTTTGTTCTGCAATGAACTACTACATTCGACCTAGAATGCTTGAATTTCCTGGATGTTTAATGATGTTGAGCAAATTTTCATAGATTTACTGACCATTTGGATATCCTTTTTCATTTCTCTTGCCTAGATTTCTATTGTTTTTTTTTAATATCTGTTCTTACTAATTGATAAGCCTTTTAAAAAATATAGTGAATTATTCCTTTGACATTTATAGATGTTGCAAATATCTTCTCCTGGTTTAGAGCTTGGTTTTTTACTCACTTAATTGATAATGGGAGGTTCTAGTTAGAATTTAGTTCAAATATGTAAATTGTCTTCTTAGTAGTAATATTTGAGTCTCGTTTAATATACCTTTTCCTATTCCATGATCATTAGTGTATTCTGTTAAGTCCTTGAAGATTTATTGTTTCCTTTTTCACATTTAGGTAAAAAATTCACCAGAAATGATTTTCATATGGGATGACCTAGTTTTGTTGCATTGTTTTTCTATGTGTACATCCAAATAATCTAACACAATTTGGTGAGAGGAGTGCCATTTTTACTGTTCTACTTACCAACTATATTATAAGTCAAAAGTTCATACATGTGTGAGTCTGCTACCAAACACTATTGTTTCATTTGTTAGTTTATCCTTCACCAGACAACATATTGTCTTAATTAATATAAATGTTTTATATCTGAGTATATAGTATAATGTCTTCCAACATAATTTATCCTCAAGGTTATCACAGCTTTTCATAGCTCATTTCTCTTTGTGAATCTGTTGAAATATTATTTACTCAGAGTAAAATGTGTACAACTTTGTAACTATCACAATAAACTAAATTTACACAAAAAAATATTTGCTGGGATTTTGGGACACCTGGGTGGCTCAGTGGGTTAAATCTTCTTCCTTTGGCTCAGGTCATGATCTCAGGGCCCTGGGATGGAGCCCTGTGTCGGGCTGCCTGCTCAGCGGGGAGCCTGCTTCCTCCTCTCTCTCTGCCTGCCTCACTGCCTACTTGTAATCTCTCTCTCTCTCTCTCTCTCTCTCTCTCTCTCTCTCTCTCGCTGTCAAATAAATAAAAAATTTTAAAAAATATATTTGCTGGGATTTTGAGTGGGATTTGTTGTAGACTGACTTCTTTATTGGCCCTAATTATTGATCTCCTTCAATCCACCTTATGTGGGCCTTAAGAGGTCTTGCTTACTTCTACTCGGTCTTATGAACATCTTTCTTTCCATGAAAGAATTGCCAGACTGGTCTCTTGGAGGGATATAAGAGCAACACCAACAGTTAGTCAATCACTGGAAACAAAGCTACTTAATTGTAAAGCATAACAGAGCCTAGCTAAGATAAAGAATGTCCAGCTATACCCACACACCAACATACAGAATTATGAGCTATACAGGACATTGTTATTTTATGTCACTATGTGTTGGAGGCTCCCCTCCCCACAGCATTATTTTGGCAATAGATGACCAAAATAAGTTTCCATTATTGCATTATAAATCATTTGAATATAGTCAACATCTTTACAATATTGTATTTTTTATTTCAGGAATATAGATTACTCTTCCATTAATTTAATTCTTTAATTTCTCTCAATAAAATGCTGTATGTGTGTGTAGAAGTCTTATACACAACATTTTAGATTTAGTTCTAAATATTGATTATTTTTATGCTATATTTACTCATCTCTCAGACTTATTTCATGATCATTACTATAACATAAAATATAGTGTTTGTGTATTGACATTGTATTTAACCAAATTGCTAAATTCACTTATTAACTATAACAATATATCTAAATATTTTTTAAATTTTCTATATAAAGAAATCTTTGCAATTAATGACATTCTTTTTGTTTTGTTTTCAATCCACATCGTTTATTTTAATGTTTCAAGTTTTTATTTAAAATATAGTTAACATATAGTGTAATATTAATTGCAGTAGTAGAATTTTGTGATTCATCACTTACACATAATGCCCAGGGCTCTTCACATCAACTGCCCATCTTAATACCCATCAGCCATTTAGTCCATCCCCCACCCACCTCCTCCCATCAACCTTCAATTTGTTCTTGATTGTAGTCTCTTATCCTCTCTCTCTCTCTCTCTCTCTTTTTTTCCCCTTCCTGTGTGTTCATTTGTTTTGTTTCATAAATCCCAAATATGAGTAAAATCATGGTATTTGCCTTTCTCTGGCTGACTTATTTTACTTACTATTAATACTCTCTAACTCCATCCATGTCACTGCAGATGGCAAGATTTCATTCTCTTTTATGTCTGAGTAATATTTCATTATACATATATATAATTATATATATATAATTATATATATGTATATGTATATAATTATATATATAATTATATATATGTATATGTATATATATAAAATTTCTTTTTTATCCATTCATCAGTTGATGAACATTTGGGCTCTTTCCATAATTTAGCTATTGTTGATAATGCTGTTATAAACATCATGGGGCATGCACCCCTTCAAATCAGTATTTTTGTATTCTTTGGGTAAGTACCTAGTAGTGTAATTGCTGGTTCATAAGGTAGTTCTGTTTCTAACTTCTTAAGAAACCTCCATTCTATTTTCCAGAGTGGCTGTACCAGTTTGCATTCCCACCAACAGTGTGGGAGTGTTCTGTTTCTCCACATCCTTGCTAATTAATATCCGTTGTTTCCTGAGTTGTTAATTTTAGCCATTCTGACACAGGTGAGCTGTTATCTCATTGTGGTTTTGATTTGTATTTCCCTGATAATGAGTAAGGTTGAGCAGCTTTTCATGTATCTGTTAGCTCTCTGTATGTCTTTGGAAAATTGTCTATTCATGTATTCTGCCCATTTCTTGACTGGGTTTTTGCTGTTGAGTTTGATAAGTTCTTTAAGATTTTGGATACTAACCCTTCATCAGATATGTCATTTGCAAATATCTTTTCCCATTCCTAAGGTTGCCTTTTAGTTTTGTCAATTGTTTCCTTTGTTGTGCAGAAAATTTTATCTTGATGAAGTCCCAATAGTTCATTTTTGCTTTTGTTTCCCTTACCTCTGGAGACGTGTCTAGTAAGAACTGACTACAGCTGATGTAAAAGAAGTTGCCACCTCTGTTCTCCTTTAGGATTTCGATGGTTCTTTGTCTCACAATTAGGTGTTTCATCCATTTTGAATTTATTTTTGTGTATGGTATAAGAAAGTGACCTAGTTTCATTTTTCCACATGCTGCTGTCCAGTATCCCCAACACCATTTGTTGAAGAGACTGTCTTTTTACCATTGGATATTCCCTCTTGCTTTGTTGGAGTTTAGTTGACTCTATAGTTTTGGGTCCATTTATGGGTTTCTGTTCTGTTCCGTTGATGTATGTGTCTGTTTTTGTGTCAGACCATACTGTCTTGATGACTGCAGCTTTGTGATATAGCTTGAAATCCAGAATTGTGATGTCTCCAGTGTTGCTTTTCTTTTTCAAGATTCCTTTGGCTATTCAGGAAATCAGCACGGAAGAAGTGAAACTTTCACTATTTGTAGATGACATGATAGTCTGTGTAGAAAACTTAAAAGACTCTACCAAAAAATTGTTAGAACTATTTCATGAATTCAGTAAATTTTCAGGATACAAAATCAATATACAGAAATCTGTTACATTTCTATATACCAATAATGAAGCAGCAGAAAAGAAATCAAGGAATTAATCCCATTCACAGTTGCACCAAAACCCATGATACCTAGGAATAAACCTAAATAAAGAGGTAAAAGATCTGTACTCTGAACACCATAGAATACTTATGAACAAAATTGAAGATGACTCAAAGAAATGGAAAAACAGTCATACTCATGGATTGGAAGAACAAATGTTAAAATGTCTTTACTATCCCAATCTACATATTTAATGCAATCCCTATCAATCCACTTATATTTTCATTATGCTACTTGCTTCACTGTGCTGGCACAGATTTCTAGTCAATCAGTAAACAGACCATTCAAAAGGAAGTATCCATTGGTCATTTACAGATAACTCTATATAAGATTAAGAAAGTACTCTTTTATTTCTGGTTTTCTGAGAAATATTTTTTTCATAAGTTTCTGATAAATTGTATCAAATGTTCTATCTTTTTCTGTAAGATGGTTAAATTAGATTTACCTACATCCGTGGTAGAAGTTAGTCCATATTCCTCTTCTTTTCAGATATCCTGTCAGGATTTGGCTATCAGGTTCTGCTCTACTCACAGTTAATGAAGAAGACATCACAGATCTGCATGGTAGTATTTACCACTGAAGGTACATAAGCATTGGGATTTCCATGTTCAAATGACTCAGTTGTAGAATCAATTAAATAGTTACAGAATAAGTTGATATTTTATTTCATCTTTTATTTGTTCTTAGGATTTTTGGTCAATTTTCAAATGCATTGCCATATTTCATATTTTTATATCTTTTAAATGTTAGTAGAATCAATATTTCTGTCTATTATTCTCTCTGATATCAGTCACTTAAAAAAATCTATCTTACAAGAATTTTTTTGTTTACTTTTAAGTCTTTTAGAGCATATTCATTTGGTTTTGATGGTTTTCTCTAGTGTCCTATATTTTATTAATATCTAATTATTATTTTTTCTTTTGTTTAAGTTTATTTTGCTGTTCTTTCCTTTTTTAAAGTAAACTCTATGCCCAACATGGGGCTCAAACTCATGACCCTGAGATCAAGGGTCACATACTCTACTGACTCAGTCAGCCAGGCACCCCTAATTTGCTATTTTAGTCCTAACTTCTGTAGATGATTGACTTTTTTTAACCTTCCTTTTCTTATAATACATGCACTTAGGGCTACATATGCCCTTGTACACACATCTTTAGCTATTTTCTAATTTTTTTCATATATACTATGTTTCTTTCATTGAATTCAATGTTTAAAATATTGCCTAATGTTCATTATTAGTTCATCTTTTTTCCATTAATCATTTAGAAATGTATGACCTAATTTCCAATTATTTCTGATCTTTTATGTTGTTCTATATGTTATCAATTTTTAACTAAATTCTATTTCTATAAGGGAACATCTCTGTATAGTTTTAATTATCTAAAATTTGCTAAAATCTGCTTTGTGGTCTAGCATAGTATTAAATTTTGTAAGTGTTTATGTGTGTTTAAAAATATGTATTCTACAGTTTTGAGGTATGGTCATTTATATATCAGTTACATTTATTCCTGTTAATATTGTACATTTTTTTTGCATTTATTTGATGAGTTACCGTGTGTTAAAATCACCCACTTTGTCTTCAATTACTATGTTCCAAAGGAGAAATGATAAAAAGATACAATAAAACTTTCAGGAGTGGTAGATATGCTCATCATTGATTGTAGTGGTGATCTCAAGAGTGTATACGAATGTTATAATTTATCAAATGATATACTTTTAATAGGCCAAATTTACTATATGTAAACTGTATCTCAATAAAGGTGTTAAAATGAGCCATCATATTTCACTACTTAACAAAGTAAAGGAAATAATCCACAGGATAATCATAATAAATATATAAATTCATTAGATAAATTTCAACATTTATTTATAAAAGAAAATATTAGTATATTAGAACTTAATAGAAAAATTCTTAATCTATTTTAGAAAATAGCATACATACATACATATGCACAATTATGGCTATCATGATATTTAGTGATGAAGTATTCAAAACCTGAGAATAAGTTAGGGTCACCCTCTATTGCTATTATATATCATATATATTATGTATTTAAATATTATTATATATTATATATTATATACATATTATATATTAAACACAGTACTATTTAACTTAGATATAGTTAAATCTATACACAAAGTAGTTATTTAATAAATATTGACAAATAAATGCATAAAGAGTCAGAAAGTATATTTCTAAGAATACATCTAATCTCTAGCAAACCTTTTTAAGGTTCTTAAAAGGACTAAGCTTTAATGCCCTAAGTCTTCTATTATGTTTAATGAATGAAATTCCATGCATCTAGAGGGGCACTAGTTCTATATCACTATTAGGAGAACCTAGAGAGTAGTCACTCTGATCTTTTTGTTGTTGTTCTAAGGCTCAGATGAAGAACTTAGGTTGAGTAAGAATGATAGGGACCATGATTAAAGATCCTATTCACACATTTGTGAAGATATCTTAATACAGCTCTTCATTCACTTATTATGTGGTTACATCCTGATAAACCCATCATAAGTTGACAAAGCATTTAATACACTCAAACCAAAGAACATAGCTAGGCCCAGCCTACTTTAAATATGCCCAACACACTTACATTAGTCTAAAGTTGGGCAAAATCATCTAACACAAAGCCTATTTCATAATAAAGTGTTGACTATCTCATGTAATGTATTGAATATTGTGGCAGTGAAAAATGAATGGTTGTGTGGGTATGGAATGGTTGTGTTTCAGTAGTTTACACTTGTGATTGGGTAGCTGACAGAAAGCTGAAGCTTCCTGCCACTGTCTAGAATCATGAGAAAGGATCATATTACATATCACTAGCCTGGGAAAAGAACAAAATTTGAAGTAGTTTCTACTGAATGTGTATCACTTTGGCACCATTATAAAGTTGAAAATTTGTGAGTAAAACCATTGTAAGTCAAGGACCATCTGTACTGTACATGTGAGTGTAGATCAATTGTATGTTCAGTGACTCCTCTTCAATTTTCTTGGTGGCAAATAGAACATAGGGAACTGATATCTAAAAGCAAATAAAATAGCTATCAGTCATTTCATTAGATGATATTAACTATATATTGAGTGACTGTCCCTAGAAATATTTATTTGTCTTTCCTTTAACAAATGTTTCTCTTTTTCTGAATCTCCTCCACCTGCTCAAAAACTTCTGAATACTTTTGTACTGCCCTCAGTGTTTTGTCAGCAAAAAAACTTTATAAGTTTCTGTTCAAATGCAACAATCATTACTTGTTATTTTTCAATTTAATTTCAGTATAAATTAACTTATCTCTGTGCAAGTAGCATTAAAGCTAATAACCCTAAAAAGGATTAAAATTAGAAAGTAATGCTGTCAGTGACAAAGCTCATTAACGGCCTTTATCACTACAAGTTGATGAACTACATCTAGGATAATTGGTCTAATTATAATACATTTGTTTCTTTAGCCAGGTATTCTTTGCTTCACTCTCTACTGATTACTTATGGGTCTTACTTGGGCCAATTAAATTTCTCTTCCCACTCTATCCATTTCTAAAATTGATAGCATATAGCTCAGATGTCAGGATACCTGTGCTCTGAATAGAGCTGCTTTAAGGAGACAAGAAATAGAAAGGCAAAGGGATAGCTTTGTCCTATGGTGCAGGCCATAAAACAAGATATAAAGTGAATAACAATTCTTTTAGGGTTTCCACCCTAAAATTTTGAGTGGAGTTGTTAAAATTTATTTAAAACCTAACTGTACCATAGACCCCCAATATATTCCACTTGATTCATTTCTGTAGAACACTTTCATTTATTTTATTTTCATGATAAGCTACAGAACACCCACTTAAAAGAGTTAAATTTCTTTATGTAAGAAATAATCTGGAGTTGGAGATTTTCATGTTTGGAACAGTAGCTAATGAATATCTATCTCTAAGGAGATTTTTCCTCAGCTTCTACTCTACTATCCTCAAGATATCAGTTTTTCTTTTTTGTGCCTACAAATCCTCAGTGTCTCGAGATTATTTCCATAGCTCCAGGTATCTGGACCACACTCAAAGGCTAGAAACAAGACAGAAATTAGAACGGAGAAAGTGAATCATCATATGATTTTCTTTTCTATTATCAGGAAAGAAAAAATAGTTCCACAAGACCTTCCTTTACATTTTATTGGCCAAAAATCAATAATATATTCATACCTAATTGAGAGACATTGGGAAAATTCCTGATTTTTCTGTGTTTTTACTTAGAAAGGTATGGAATAAGAATGCTTAGTAATAACTTTTGAGTTTCCATCTAAAGGTGTATTTAAGAGGAAGATTGTCCCTTTTTTAGTAAATGGAAATCTCCATGGAACTTTATTTCTCCCTATTCATCCTGAGTGTATTGTGTGTGTTATAAAGGGATGAATTTGAATTCAAGTACTTGGAGATAGATCAGCATTTCCAGCTGAGTCCTTCTTGAACATTAGGATTCACTATAATGAGAGTGATCAAGTCATTCATTGTCCAGAATAGACATATTTGAGACTGAAAATGGAGACTAATTACTCTTGGACAAGTGAAAGCTCAGTAATGTCCCAAGCAAACTGGTACATGTGGGACCTTATATTTAAAAAGCCCTATTTATATCAGAGCCACAGTATCACTGGTTCCTGACTGTTGGTTTTGTGACCAAGCCAGGTAAAAATGACAGATTAATAACAGATAAAACCCTTGGTGAAAAAGAAAAACAACAGCTCCCAACTGGTGTGAATATACTTAAGTATTTCATATGTAAAGCCAGCCTAAAGCCTCTCCTCTCTCCTTCTCATTGCCACTGTCAACAAAAAAGAATAGGTGAATCAAAGGAAAAGTTTCCAGACCTGAAGGTCATCAATATTCCTCAGGCTGCCCTTGACAAAAGTTCTCACTCTGACTACAAGGGTTATTTATGCTCTAACCAATAAAGAGAGAGACACATAGATAAAAGTCAAAATACTACTTAAACCAGATTAAGAAAGTGGTTACTTGCAATCCAGACCTATTTATGGATTGATCAATCTATCTCTCCACTTAGCCACATTCAATTAAAAGAGAGATAGAGATAGAGAGTGAGAGAGATTGGTAATGTCTTATTTTATCACAGGTTTACCATTGGCATGTTTCAGTTTCAGTAAATGTAAGTACACATAAACTTTATTAATGGGTATGTTTAAAAAATTGCTATTTATCCTTTGATTATAACTAAAAACCTCACTTCTCTAAGAAAATGTTCTCTATCCAATAGTTCTTTTATTAGATGTAGTCAGAAATCATGTATCTGTCTTTCAGAATACTCAAACAGCACTTGTGCTGGTATTTTTTGTGTGATTTTTTTGACTGTTGTCTATTTTACTATATTAGTTCTCTATATTGAAACATTAATAATTAATTGTATAAGTATATATTGAATGCTTATGATATGCCAGGGATTGTCTAGTGCTCAGGGTACAATGGTTATCAAGACACAATCAGTCAGGATTAAAATAAAATGATTTAGATGAACTGCATTTGATATGGTGAGTGTGGGAGACATTTCAGAAGAGATGTGATGTATGCAATGATAAAGATGTAAAGAATTACAATTAATAGATATTTAAAAACCATGAGGGAGTGAGTCATACCAGACCTGCACTCTAGCTATAAATAATTATAAAAATGGATAAACATTTGAAGCACTTGTGTTCAGGCATTAGTCAACAGGCACTCAGAACTGTGATAATTGAGAAGAGAAATATGCAAGCCGATCCTCTGACTCTAACAGGCAGAGTTAGAGTGGGTCTTCTGTGGCTGATAACTGAACAGAGAAGACACCTGAGGTTGCAGTGTTGGTTCAAGAATAATTAAAAAAAATAGATGTACTTTAATAAGAGTAAAACCAAACCTGACAGGAATGAAAGGATCTGCCAATAATTTATCTGTTCTTCAGAACAAAAACTACCTTGTGGAGGAAGATAGGTATTCCAAACTCTGTACAACATATTATCCATGATTTTCATAATAAATTTAAAAAAGTACTAATTATAAAAGTAGTTGGGAACATGGTCAATAATTAATTTTTAAAAAGTCAACAGATTCTGATATAATATAAATGGTGGAAATTGCTTAATAGCTTTAAAGCAGCTAATAAAAGTATGTTTAACATTTTAAATGGAAATAAGGCCATAACGGGTAATCAGAAAGGAAGATTTAGAAGAGAAATTTTAAAAAGGCAGAATGGAAATTCCCAAAATAACAGTACAGTAATTGAAATGTAAAATTCATCCAATTTGCCTAACAGGAAATGGTAGATGGCAGACGAGCCAACAAATTAGAGAACAAGCTAAAAAACACATAAATTACTGAAAACAGAACAGGTGGGTCATTAATGATCAGTATGCAATATGAAGGGATTTTTTTATTTTTATTTTTTTAAAGATTTTATTTATTCATTTGACACAGAGAGAGAGATTACAAGTAGGCAGAGAGGCAGGCAGAGAGAGAGGAGAGAGGAGGAAGCAGGCTCCCTGCTGAGCAGAGAGCCCGATGTGGGCCTCGATTCCAGGACCCTGGGATCATGACCTGAGCCGAAGGCAGCGGCTTTAACCCACTGAGCCACCCAGGTGCCCGCAATATGAAGGGATTTAATATAAATGTATTCAGAGTCCTGAAAAGAGAAGGGAATTAGCAAAACAGAAAAAAAATTAAAAATTAAATTTGTGAATTTTCCAAATTTGGTTAAAAATATAAACTTATGGACAGAACTAAAACTGTATCTAGACATAAAAATGCCAAAAACCAAACCCAAAGAAGAAATCTTAAAAACATGTGCTTTGGTGAATGCTGTGAAAGGTGGAAGCCTGATGATTCACAGACTTGTACCCCTGGGACAACAACAAACAAACAAAACAAAACAAAACAAAAAACCTAAAAAAAAAAAGAAAGAAAGAAAGAAAAAAGAAATCTTAAAGACAAACAAACAAAACAACAACAATAACAGCAACAACAAAACACATTTCATAGAAGGGAACAAAGATAAGATTAATGGTTTACTTTTTGTCAGAAACAAAAGAGACAAAGTCACAATAGAATAAGAGATAAAACTTGAAAATTAAACAAAAAGCAACCCAGACTTCTATATGCAGTGAAAATATCCTTTAAAAAATGAGATTAAATATGGGCCTTTTAAGATAAATGCTGAGAGAATTTATTGACTGCTGATCTGCTCTACAATAAACGCTAAAGAAAGTTTTTCTGAGAGAGGAAATTCACCATAAGGAAACTTAGTTCTACAGAAAGAAATGAGAAACAAAGAATATGACAAATATGTAAATTTCAGATATTATACCTTGTTCTTTCTTTTGATTTCTGTATATGACAATTGAAATTTTTAAATAAAAGTTAATAATTTTGTAAATTGTTATACATAACATATAAATTAAAGGCTCATGGCAACATTATCATACACACACACACACACACACACACACACACACACACACTGGTAGAGGGATAAAATCATACCATTGAATGTTTCTTACACTTTATGCAGAATGGTACATTATTTCTAAGTAAACAGAGATAAGTTAGGTTACATATTGTAGTCCCCAGGTAAGACACTTACACACACACACACACACACGCACACACACACACACACAGGATCAAGAACAACTAAAAAATGTCAATGGAAGTGTTAAAATAAAATATTGAAATTAATATGTTTAGGCCAGAAGTAGGAATAAAATAATGAAAAGGGAATAGGAAACAGAGTGGTCCAGTGGGAAAAAAAATTCAAGATGATATATTAAATCACAAAAAATATCATACATTAAATATAAATGAGCTAAATATTACAAATAAATGCAAATATTGTTACACTGGATTAAAAGGTAAAACGTTAATATGGTGTGTTATAGTATACACACCTTAATGACTCACACAGCTGAAAGACAAAAAATTGAAAAAGAATGTATCTTTTGAAAGCATGAAAAACCATTTGTTGTTCTTAATATTAATCAAGGTAAAATTCTAGACAATTAGTATTACCAGAGGAAACAAGGGGAACTTTATAATACTAAGAAAATCAATTTGTCAAGAAGATATATCTACCCAAAAGTGAACACACGTAACAACATTCAAAATATATAGAGCATAAGTGAAAGAACTAAAAAGAAAAAGACAAATGCACAATCCCTAACTAAAGTATTGATAGAACTGATAAAATATCACACTAGTTTTCCCTTTAAAATGCCTATTCATCATATTTTGCATTGCTGACTAAAATGTTCTTTCTCAACAATTGGGTCTTAGAATTCTGTCTACTCCACGACAGCCTCCCTTAACAACCCATCTAAAGGAGCATGGCTGACTAGTATTTCCCCATGTGTTACTTTTATACAGAATGTACTAGTAGCAGGAATTTCTTTTGTTTATTTTGTCATTGCTTGTTTCTCCTCTGCCCAAATATAAGCTCTTTGACGGAAGTCTTCTCTACCTTACTTCTCTGCGCTATCGTTCCCCAGCACCAGCAGTAGGGTCTGACGGAGAAAGGCTACACAATAAATGTGTCCTGAATGGATAGATGCCTGAATGAAGAATGATAAATTTATGATCTAATTCTTTATTGAAGATAAAATTTGTTAATTATTAAGAAACATGAAACAAGATGGGATGGGGAAGGAGACAAACCATAAGAGACTCCTAATCTCACAAAAC